>JAMKQA010079618.1:0-14122 GCA_024699735.1 Posidonia australis
AACGACTGCTGCTTCCTGCGTGAACGGCTACTGCTCCCCGCACAAACGACTGCTGCTTCCTGCGCGAACGGCTGCTGCTCCCCGCACGAACGGCAACAGATTAGCTCCACTGCTCCCCGCAAACTCCGGCAGATGCTCCCACAATCAGGCGCCGCAACTGTCGCCGCAGGAGAAGTTTCAGCCTCGCAGCAACAAAAACATAGATCGTGTTTGTTTTTTTTTTCTCTTCCGCACGCCCTAATGCCTTAATCCGTCTTTTAATTTCACTGTTCCTTTATTTACCATCAAACGGTGGGCTTGAATAAGGTGGGGAGGAAGCCAGGCCCAACAGCTACTCCACCTCGAATTTGGATCCCGGTCTCCAAAGCTTCAATACTAGTGGTCTACCCATGATGAACCACGGACCACCTTCCAAAAAACGGGTGACATCTTCAGGATGAGAGAACTGAAAGTGAAAGAAGCCGTTACCCCTCGGCTTCACATCCACTGAACCAACAAGACGCCAAAACCAATGAAGGTAAGCTGGAAGAACTCGACCCACCGGATTTGCACCTATAAAAAAAACCCATCAGTACATTCTTCCATCGATTATGCACTTACCGCACATCCTGTTTAGCAAACTCCATCCCCTTCCGACCATTCATCGAGCACGGGTCGAAGCAAGGCAGAGCATTATCACAACGAACAACAGCAGCCTCCTTGCCTTTGACTGTCTTTGTCCAGCTAAGAGCCTTAGGATGCGAACCAGCCGGTCGTCTAGAAGTAGAACGAGACGCATTCCGACCACCCAAATGATGTCCACCTCGAGTAACGAAAGCTGGAAAACCCCTAAGCCCGCCCCGGCCCCGGCCCTGGCCCCGACCCCGACCCGTGGAGTGAGAGCACCTTGGCAAAGGAGAACCCGCCTGTCCATGACCAACCTGCCCACCTGATGCACCAGGCACCTCAGGTTGCAGTTGTGATTCACCAGAAGCTTCCTCATCAGACGGCAGCAGGAAGAAATCGTCGTCCTCCAGGGATTCACCATGTGATGGAGGCAAAGAGGAAGTTTCCAACGCATCATCGTGACACTTTTCCGAGCCATTCCCCGACTCAACAGACAACTCGTCACGCTTACTGAACGTGCTAGGGCCCTGGGACCCAGTTGGATCATCACCAAAGGGATCCTCAGGTGCATTCAGACCGATAACACACCCAGTTGGACACGTGGTAGAGCCAGCATCCGACGTACTTTACCCCTAACCAGCTTTTCCTGTCAACAAACTTCTTGCACGTAGCGTCGTTACTGATGGGACCCGACGCAGGACCTGAAGCCACAGTACCAGGACCACCGACGCCACCAACCAGTGGAGTCGCTTTCCCACCGTTTTTTTTGTTATCGTCGCTTTCCCACCGTCTGCAGCATTGTCAGAGATCTGACACTGCCAACTGGAAGCAGTTCCGTCAGACCCATCATCGGGACTACCACCAGACCTAGGATTACTGTAGGTTTTACTTTCCTTCCTCCTACACCTGATGATCCAAACACTGCTCCAGCACCTGAAGCAACCACATGGCCATTGGCAGTACTGATGTCATCCTCAGACAATAACTCTCCCACGCCATGTGAGTGGGACCCTTTATTCTTTCCTTTCCCCATGGCGGCCGGAAACGGGAGAGGACAGATGCTTCACCACCAAGTCATGCATGTAGGCATATCACCGTAACCGTGGCCCATCTGTAGCCACCGCCGAAAGCCAGACAGAGCCTCAGTCACCACCGGAAGCCAGACACGGGCAACCACACGAGAAAACCACCCGAGTACACGAAGTCACACACTGCAGTCCACCTAGGGTCGTCGGAACGAGTTCTCCCCCCTTATAGAAGGGTTGAGCACTCGTCCGACTGCCCCACCGAACTACAGGGACAACGAAGTGTCAACCAGGCAGGTAGGTAGCGGCAAACACACCAGCGCCAGTACAGGGCACAGGACAGATACCACCGACGCCCTGACACCAGATCACCACATTATCGCCACGACACGAACAACACTCTCACACCGGGAGAGCAACACCCTCACACCAGAGGCCCAGCAAAACTTTTTCTCCAAAAAATTGTATATATCACATGTACATTCCGTCTCAACGTTAATGATGATCTCTAGGCTCCCCCATCCCATGCTACCACACATGAAACTCGATGGCTGCGCCCTTTGATTTTGCTAAAAATGACTTATTGGATGAAGGGGACAAGTGATCAACCACACACCCGCACCATGCATTTTGCTTCTTCTTCTGCCGTGTGCTTTACTTCTCCTCGACTAGGATGAGTGCTTTATGCTTGTCTTTTGTAGGGGGGTCTGTTACTGGTTTTTGTTTTTTCCTTAGCATGATTTGAACCAACAAGAACTTATTTATGAATTATAACTTCCTTTAAGAAAATATTCTTTCAAATCAAGTATATAATTTCTCTCCTTCAAATTGTTTCTTAAATCTGCTCTCCTCCAAATATGTATATTCTTTCAAATCAAGTATATATATTCTCCTTCGAGCATATGTACTCATCTAGTATACCTTTTATCTGATTTACTTAAAATTAGAAGAACATGTTCTTTAATTCGAAGACCGGTATTTTATGGGTTATCTATGATTGGAATTGTGAGAGGCTGAGGTCGCTTGTTTCGGTCTTCATGTTTTCTTCTCAATTGTGTTGCCTAAGATAATTCCTTACTAGTAAATCTTTGTTTGTGCTTTCTGGCTACCAATACTAAGCTAGACAGTTAAGTATCATAATTACTTGGTCAAGTAGAAAAATCGCATTTTAGTTATATAAGAGTTGGGAGTTCGAATTAAAAATATAAGAAATATCGAGGGTTTGAATTATGGGGAAAAAACAGACAACAGATAGATAGGATGGACGGCCCACAGAATCAATATTGGATTAATGAAATATTGAACAGAAAATGAGTGAAATATGGAAGAGCCAATAAGAAGCTTCTTCTTGCAATCCTCAAAGGCTCCAATGTCGGAAGACTTTTGCGCTACTGATATCCAGACCTAATACATATATGCTCCAATGGCCCACAGTTTCTTTTCTCCGTCCACCTATGGCTATACCATACCATACCATACCCTGATTGGAATTGCCCACAGATTGTTCAACTCTTGTCCCTCTCTTTTTTTCTTCATATGTATGTATGCTGTGCTATGACGAAGGCGAAAGACAACACCAAAAAAATAGAATAGTCGTAGAAGCCGTTGTATGCTCAACACGGTTCCAGTTCTCTTCTGTGACAAAGAACTGTTGCATTGATCTCCTCTCCATTCTTGACTTCGTCCACCAAACAGCTCAAGTGCTTTCCCACAAAGAGGATGAAGTTTAAGGTGCAGTTCAGCGACAGTGGATCCAAATGCTGGCACAAGTTTGGGAATCGATGCCGAGGGAACCAGCATCTACGGGAGCCAACGGCAGGATGACTTCAGCCATTACCATGTCGAACAGCTAATAATTCAAGCTTCTAAAACAACACCATGTTATTTGGTATGAATTGGAATGAGAAATTGTATTCACAGGAATGTTCCATTTTCCTGTATGCAGTATTTTGATTACACCGGAATGCTGGTCGTTGAGGATTCCTACGACAGGTTGGAGGGACTGCCGAAACAAAACATACCACCCGTGGACATATTACTGATGATGGCAGTCTCTAAGAGATAGAAGAGCTATTGAGGGCTGAAGCAAAGTTTGATGTTAAAGATACTGATGGAAAAATAGTACTTGACACAGCAGAAAATCCAAAGACTAAGGTAGTATTTGGTATACTGAAATTGAGATTGGAATGAAAGTAAAAATAAATTATTCTTATGTTTGGTCTACAAATAAGTAGAGAATAACTATGAGAATAAGATTCTTTTAGGAATCAAATTTCCATCGGACATAAGAATTTCATTTTTTTTCTTGAAAAATAAGAAATTTGATTTTCATCCCATTGAGAATCAAAAATAGGAAAGTCTGATGCCTCTTCTTCCTTCCTCAACTCGACGTCCCTTCCTCCTTCCTTCCTTGATCCCTCCGTCCTTGCAGATGATATCCTTTCCTCCTTCCTCAACTTAACGCCTCTTCATCCTCCCTCCCTTTTCGACTCCTCCATCTTCCATCCTCACACCTAACGGCCTCCTTTCCTCCTCTATCCCTCCGTCCTCCATCGTCGTACCCGACAACCTTTGCTCCCTCTCTCACATCCTTCCACCGAAGTTTCCTTTTCCAAATCCCCCAACACTAACCTCATGACTATCATTGAAACGATCGATGATCTCGACTAGATCTAAGCGAAGATCCAAATTGTTGGGACTCGATTCCACGTTATGCTCCCAATAGGCAACCCGATGACAACGAGAGATGCAAGTTTTTTTTCAATTTTTTTTGTTTTCTTCTCTACATTGAATGTTGATTCCATGTAGAACATTTTTTCTTCAATTAATGTTGATTCCATAATGTTGATTCATTACATGTCAAACATAGAAATAAAATAAAATTATTTCGTTCTATTCTAAATTCTTGTATATTCTGATTTTAGTATACTAAATGCAACACAGACTTCATTCTTGCGTTTTTAGTTCAGAAAGTGTGAACAATTGAAAGTTATACCCATTTCCATTCTTCTTTTGTTTCTTTTTAAAGTATTCTTGTGAAATTTTTTTGATTTTTTTTATAAAGTCTAATTTTAGAAATGATCTCATTCCCAATCCTCGAGGACACAGTCAGATCTGAACGATTGAACCCACAACCTGCTATAAGCACAACTGAACATAACATAAGCCAAAACAAAGCATGGTATTTGAGCATTTCATCTAGAATCGTTTACAAGAACTTCAAACATAGCTTCTGACTGAACAACACATGACATGAGTTGTTCCCCCTATTAATTTATGGCAACAATCCTTCAATATCAGCTAAAATAGTAAAGTAAGAATAAAAGGAAACGGGAAAGTGAAAATAGCTTATAATTAGCCCAGAGCATATCAGGTCACTTACAAAGCTTAATTTCAACACCTAAAAAATAATATGCAAGTAATTACATCCAAAGTTATGAAAACTGACCATCTAATATTATCAAATACAAAATATGTGAAATACAAGTATGACACGTAATTGGAATGTGTCAATATGAAATTAAATAAATCATCTAGGGGGGCAGAAACTGTGAAAATGGAACTGCACCAAACATTATTCAGCAACAAACAAAGATCAACTAAGGACTAAAGATTTCTCTTTAAAAATGTGGGAAACTTCTATTTTATTTCATTCATCTCATTTTTATGCTTACAAACTATACAACACGCCAACATCTTAGGAACCACAGAGACACAAAAGGTTAAAAACTCTATGGCTCCAAAACAGCCCTCTCCCCAAAAAATTAACTGTATAAATATTTTTTGTGTTGTTCTGTTTATTTTTCACTTTTCATTTTGTTGTCAAACTATCCTGTGTTTGGAAGATGGCAGGTGTACCTTAGTTTAGGATGTGAACGCTGTGCATGCTGTAAAGCAACATCCAATCTGGTTCCCTCCCTAAACAACATGTCATACAAGTGACACACAAAACGGGATAGCTCCCCTTCATCATCATCTTTCCAATTGATAAAATGATCACCAGCTCTATCTGGATCACTGTCTTCCCAGTCGCTCGTTGGACTTGGTGGCTCTTGCTCTTCATCCTCAGCCTCCTCGTCTCCAATCACGAATCTCCCATTCTCCAATCCACCATACCCAGCAGCTCCATTGAGATCCAGAGACTGCATTTCTGGAGGTTCAATTGATGAGGAAATAACAGCCTTGGCACCAGAGTCAAGGAATGCTTTCAACAAACTGGAAGAAGGCCCATACTTGCCAGTACAAATTACAATTCTATCCCTCCATGCCCCAACCTGATAAGAGTTGAAATAGTTTAATTTACTGAGTAAAGTAAATGAAAAGACATATTAAGGTTGCAGAGAGCAAAAGAAACCAAAATCCAACTGGATGTACTTGGAATTTGTCAGACAAGCATCCTGGACTTTGGAGATGATGTATCCAATCAGCAAGCAAAGAAGCAGGACTAGTTGATTTTTTTGTTTAGCATTCAGGGCAACTTCAAAGTAGAGAACTTCAACATCATCGCATGACATTCTGAGCATTGTATGATTTTTCACTTTATATGAGTCTCTTTTGAAGAAGATGAAATTTTATTTGCCAAATATGTAATCAAACAAACAGTGGAAAACAAAAACCAGCTAGCTGCACGTGGAAGTTCTGTCAGAGGCATCCTAAGCTTTTGGAACAAACATTTCTATTTAACACTAGGGTTTTTTATACTTGCTATTTATGGAATCACATGATTGGAGATAAAGAGCATGCTGGATGTGGTACGTGGTCTGCAAAAACCATGATGCTGGTTTTCAAGATGGTGTTTGATGGAGCAAAACGTTAGTGCTGATTCAACTGCAGGAGTAGAAGATACTTTGCATGATTTAACAGGGAAAAAGGTGTACACAACTTTGATCCAAAGATATGTTCTTTGGTTTGTGTGGGTGATGATGTTTAAGCTGTGTTAATTGAAGGCCTTTTATGGGCATGCTACCAAGTGTTGACATGTGTCGGTGAAATTTTGCTGATAGGTGTCAATTTTTCAACTTGCCAACACGACACTAATACAATATTGACATGGTAATTTTGTGAACAAAATTTTTAACTACGTTTCCATCAATACGACACCGACATGCCGATATTTCGCTGACATGTGTCAATTTGAGAACTCGCCAACGTTTGTTATGAAACCCACATTTAAAACCATGTTTATGGGTGAGGTTTCTTTATCTTCCATTTTATCTCTGTGGAAGGCGATGATACTAGGTCCTATGGTCTACACATGGATTAGTGTACTAGTTGCAAAAGGGCATGGGATGAATGTGGTTTTTGATAGAATAATGGGATGCATTTTTTGATCAAAATATGGAGCTCCTCAACTTAAAATGTGCCCAAAGCCAAAGACTCAAAGTTGTTAAAGTCTTGGCTCTCACGTTTCTACTACAATAAAATAATCATTTAAAAAATGATAGAATCTATAGTGATCCAGCAAGATATTTGAGGACAAATGCTTCAAACTTTTTTTTTTACTAAATCACTCAATCACTATTGTTATTTTAACAAATTAATTACATGTTAATCATATTGGAGAAAATAAGAAAATTATGTATGAAAGTTAGAATGCTCATGTTCAATAGTTAAGCTGAACATAAATCATAAAGCAGACTGAGAATAACTCACCATCCATCGGACATCCTCTGGTGTCAAGTGAATAGCAGGCACTGTCCTTCGAAACATGAATGCCCCAATTTCCTGGTCATCTTCCATGACCTAAAACAAAATATATTATGACAGCAGTTGATTTGCCAATTACTAGATCAATGGAGATATATCAGTGAGGGATCAGTGCAAAATAGAAAAAGACATACTTGTGTTTGGCGTCCTATGTATCGGTGAAGGATGTCACCAACTTGAAAGTAAGGCCAGCGGGCAACCAAATCAGCCACAGATGAAACTTGATCCGATGCATATGCAACTCTCCTGTTATGGCCTCGCAGTAGCGATGTCAAACTTAATTTCACACTCTGGAGAAATCTATCTGCAAGCTCACCTGGCTCCGCAACGACAAACACATCGTTCTGCCAACTGACATTTACACCAACCACATTAGCATTTTTTATAAAACCAACTCATGAAAAAGGAGTTCCTGTAAAAAGAAATAAAAAATTCAAACCTTAGTATTGATCCTTTCGAATCATTTTGAAGAGACAAATGTATCACACCAACTTGAGGCAAATTTTGCAATTTCTCATGCAATGTCCACACAGCCACTGAAGGCTGTCTGAATGCAGGAGATACTGGGGGTGACTCCGAGGTTTTTTTAGTCTGAATACCATCCAAGCTAAGAGGAGGAATCAAATCAATTCGGTTCATCCTCTGAGAACAAACTTCAGGACTATATACAAGTGGGCTAGACGGAAAACTTCCCGTGAACAATGGTGATGTAAATGGTGTTGGAAATGCAGTCGCTGGCTTGAGTGTTTCTGAGTTACGATTCATGAGAGACAATCTAATGCCATTACGAGCACAAAATGTCTCAAGGGATCGGGCATGATGAACTATCTTCCCCAAATCATGGCTGTAAGATGATTCTACAAGAAGCACCATGCGTCTCCATCCCAAGAAAAGGTTGTTATCATTGACAACTACAAGAAAGAAACACCATCAAACTCAGAAAATTAAGGCAATCCTTCCAAACCAAAATTAGCTGAGTAGCAGCACTAACCTGCATTTGAGTTTGTTGCTTTATTGAAGTTGTGAATTTTGGACTTGTCTAGCCAATTTTCTTCATTTTGGTGCCTACGAAGTAAATGTTCGCAGACATTATTGAAAGCATTGCAGTTTTGCTGAATGTACTCATCAGTTGCAGCCTCCAGCTTTAGCCATTCTGCAGGATCAGTCTCATCTAATTCCATGCCATATCGCTCATCAACTGTGGAAGCAACAAAAAAGCATGGTAAACTTGTATGCAGTTTACAGTAACAATGCATAAGGACAGAAAATTGCTTCTTTCATCTGGTAAACATACTCAAAGAAACCAAAATTTGAGAGTTATAGGATGAAACATATATGCCAACTGGCAAGTATAAAGCCCTGTGAATCAGTGACGTTGTGACTACAGTTACTGAAAATAAAAAATTACTTACCTGGATTGAATCGAAAATAATGTATTTCAGGTAGCATGGGTATCAATGTGTCCAAAGCTTCCTCCACCCGATCTACAGAGCATGCACTCTCGATCAATACTTGTCCAGTATCCAAGTAGCGCCAACCACCCTTTCGAGTCTAAAAAGAGTAGAATGACTAAGGTAGTAAATACACCATTCTCACTTTGGTTTCAGTGTGTAAAATGAGGAAGTGTTTTCTTAATCTTTTGTAGAACTCCAAAGAAAAACTCATATATACTGGAAATCACACGACCTTACAGATGCTGCTAAACATGTGTATACTTTTCTGAACACATTTAAAAGGTTACCATTACGTTATTGTAAATTTGTAATACATTAAGGAGATAGAAAGTACTTTTGTGAGATTGTATTAAGAATCAACAAGGTCTTACATCTATGTCACAGGAAAACAAATGACCACCAAGCCAGACAAATGACAAATGTCACAGGAAAATAAATACATTCTCATTATTCTTAATACACCCTTTCCCCTAACCATTGTGCCAGACCTCACCCTTTCAAATAAGAAGACTGAGTGCCAAGCCAAAATTGAATGAAAATGTGAAATTCCATAAATTTACATAACTGTGACATCCGTAAAAACGTGTTTAACTTTACCCTTTTGGAAATACATAGCAAGTACCAATTCAGACCTACAACCAATAAGACTATTCCTGTGACCTGTGGGCTGTCTTGCAAGTAAAAAGCCAATGGGCTAGTAGTGTAGGTTGAAAAAAAAAACTAATAAGACTACAATTTTGGTTTTTGAATTAAGAAACACTTTAAGTGGTATGTTCAATTGAATTCTCCTAAAATACAGTCATTAACTCATTATACAATGCACTTCATGCAGTAGATCAAGAAGAGCGAGGCACCAACATGAGAGTCACATAAGATGGAAAGTTCATGTGAAAGACATACTTTTGCCTAAAAGAGACACATATGAGTACACAACATGGTCTGACCCAACCCATGTGCATGGTTGAGAGAGAGAGAACCAAGTGCCTACTCACACATAAGGAGGACTTCATCAAAACTTGTTTAGTCACTTGAGTATAGTGGCAACCCATCTCTTTTCTTCATATGGGCTAGAAAGGGTAAAAGCCAGCACACAGGTAAAAGAGTTTTATGTGGTGAGCAAATGATAGTTATATGATGATGACACCATGGCTAGGAAGCATAGACAAAACTGTCCCCAATGTTAGACAAGTTAGAGATTGCTCAAATAGGATTTTGCGTCAAAATGGGTAAGTGGGGAGTGCTCTTTGGCAAAGAGGCATCGGAGGGTTTTAAGGGGGTGCAGTTGGTTGAGTGTGCATGCCTTGGATCAGATCTTTGGCTTGACCATTTTTCTCTAAAAGATTGTTTCCTTATTTATTTTAGGATGATTTAAAAAGAGTAAAATGTGAGAATAAGTTCTCAAATTGTTTGGCATGTGAAACCTAGAAAAGATGTTAAGAGTGAAATCAAAGAATCAGTATATATTTCGAGCCCCTTTCGTGAAACCCATATTTTATGTACTTGTTATGAAGAAGGTTCAGTGTTTTGTGTGACAATGATTACACAGCAGAATGCTTATGGAGGTAGCACTATAGAAGGCCGGGATCAGCATGGCAAGCTGGTGCTCTTTGTGGAAGACAGCAGTGGAGGGTTTGAGGCATTTGTTCTTTGAATGCCCATTCACCAACTGATGTTTTTACTAAGAACAGGTGGTTTCACATCTCAACCTATGTCTCTTTAGTGCTTCTGGGAACAATGGAGGGTGCAAAGTGGTATTGACAGGGTGACTTGGAAGGTGTTCCCTGAGCAATCTGGTGGGTGTAGTTGGAGAATAATAGGAGAATTTGTTGGATGGGAGATGGGGTTCTCAAGAGATTAGACTAGATTGAACTCGGCTGGCGGTGGAGTGGATAGGTGTTTTGGTATGGAGATTCTCATGTGATTATTTGGTTGGAGTTTATTAGTCGGCATTGTGGTGTTTTGGTTCTGATGCGATGCTCTGTTAAGTTTGGTTTAGTTGTCTTTTTTTTTTTCTCTAGTTTTGGTTCCATGTGCTTGCTGAAAAGTTTTTATCTTATTAAGGTTTTGTTCATGTATGGTGGCTCATATTCTTTTAGAGTAGTGCTTGTTAGTGTTGGGTTTTTGTTGTCTGAGTTCAAGTCATGTGTCTTGGCTTTGGCATTGCATTGGTTAAGGCAACTTGTATTCACTGTGTGAGCATCAATTTTAATAAAACTTGCTGAGTAAGAAATTGGCTCAAGACATCTTACACATTAAACATGTTGACAATGAGATAATGTGCTCCATTTCTTGAAGGTTGATCACTTTGTAGTGAAGAAGTCCCCTAAATATAAGTTGTATTTGTTGTCAAACCACCACCTTATTGTTGTTGTCTCAGTATGTGCTTAATGGCTACACCATCATCTATAGTATAGTTGTACAGATCCAACAAAGAAGATAAAAACCTTAATCACAAATCACAATTATGAGAGACAAGTTACATTGTTTCCTCGGGATCTCCCCTTGGCATGGTTGCTTCCTCTGGACCTGAAGCTATCATCTTCAGTCAAGCAACTCCTTCCTAAATCCTTGTTGGCAAAGTTCAGTGTCAGATCCTTCCATCAACAAAGAAAGACATCTTCGTAGCAACTCCATGAAAAAGATGCCACATTGCCCAAGACATCAATTGCATGTCCCAGGTTCAAACATGACTCCTCCGAATAAGATGGCAAAAACCCACACCAACTGCCTCAGTGTCTCCTCCTCCCAAAATTTGTACAGCAAGCCTTCAACACCTCCTGTCACCACTTCAATGAGAAACTCAACTTTTTTGAGTATCACATTGGCTAGTACCCCTCCTACTATGGGCTTCCCCTAACATTTGTCCAATACTACAGGTCCAAGCCAGTTGATCTCCCTCAGCCTCTTTTTTGTGAATCTGCCAATTTCAAAACAAAGATTGGACTCGCCAGCCAAGTCCGTCTAGAAACCACTTCCTATTGGAAACACAAGAAGAAGTATTCAAGGAATCCAATCTATCAAAAATAGTCTGCCACCCTTGCACTCCTCCTCAAGCTTCTATGGAGTCTCTCAAACTAACAAATGGTGGCTCCCTCTCTACCTTTGCCAATCCCAAGCCCCTCTCTTCACAGGACATGAAGTGATTCTATGCATCCTACATCCCCTACGAATCTCTGCAACTACTTGCCAGTAGCCATATGTCCCAACCCCAAGCATTGGAAGCATTTAATATCTGATGCTCTTCCACGACGACATCCCCAATTCTCCTTCCTCATCTCCCCATTCTGCATTTTTTAGATGCCTTCATATGGCCCAAACGTTGTGACTTGGTCAGATATAGAAAGTTGATTAGGAAGCTCATCTACTTGACAATGACTTGGTCAGATATCTCATATGCAATTAGTCTACTGAGTCAGTTTATGTAGGAGCCCAGGAGAGTGCATTGAAGTGGAGTTGTTTGTGTTCTATATTATGTCAAAAGCGCTCTAGGTAGAGACTTAGTTTACAGGAAAAATGATCACATGATAATTACAACTTACTTAGATTCAGGATAAGTAGGAAACCGAAGAGACAAGAAATCAACATCTAGTTTCTGTACTTATGTAGGAAGAAGCCTGATCACTTGACGCAGTAAGAAACAGAATGTTGTGTCAAGATCTAGTATTGAGGCAGAATATATATCCATGACTCTGACAGCTTGTGAGATGATGTGAATTAAGTCACTCTTAATGGAACTTAGTTTCAATAATGAGCAGTCCATACCAATTCATTGCGACAATCAGGCAACCATTTCTATTACAAATAATCTCACATTTCATGAACGCACAAAACATATCGAGGTTGATTGTCATTTTATGAAAGATCTTGTTATAAAAGGTGTCGTGTCCACACCTTATACCAAGTCATCATCAGAGTAATGAGCTAATATCTTCACAAAGAGCTTGAGTGTCAATATTTTCCAATCTTTATGTAACAAGTTGGATATAATTAATATATATGTTCCAGTTTAAGTGAGAGTATTATGTGTGTGTGTGCGTGTGTGTGTTTGTGGGTTATGTATCATGGGTAATTGGATTATTGAAAATCTGTTTAATCTGAGATGTCTAATATATCCTATATATATGTACTTACACAGTTATCAATAATATATACAATTTTTCCACCTCTAACAATAATAATTCAATAGTGAGTTACCACCTATATAAACACCTTGATTTCTGATCTATCTCAACTTCTAAAGGTGCATAGCACATCAAACTCATTATTTTTGTTCTGGTTACTCATCATCACATCCTTTTTAGCACTTTGTGGCATTGACACATAGGTGTGTCATTTTTCTTAATATGGAAAGGACCTTACCTGCATTTATATCCTCCTTCAAACTAATAGATTTTCCTTAATTTAAGGAGGAAATTTCCCACCAAAAAAGAAATAACTTAAGCTTATACGTGTCGTGAAGTATATGTTAAGGATCACATGGTCAGAATTAAGGATCACATGGTTAGTTTTTTTCCCCAATGTCTGTGGAGTTGAACTCCCAACCTCTTATACAATCACAAAGAGATTTTTCCACTAAATGTTTGCAGACTCGTGGTTAGAATTGAGACTAAATTTTTGAGTTCAAAGTTGTCTCCTTCCCAAGCAAGCATTTAATACTTCCTTTACTAATGTGGTTATGTTAACGTTCATGATTTAGGTGTGGTGGGCAAGCATTGGGTAGTGTTTATTGGATTCGAGAGGGTGAATTATGGCTTTAAGGGAAAGTTGACTAAGATTTCTTTCCTATGATCAAATCTTCCCGTTTACTATTTACCCATTTCCATATTCTGAACCAGCGTAACACAGGCTGGAATGCATTGAGCAACAACTTCTATGGAGACTGCTAGTGTTTATGTGATGTATGGGACTTAGGGGTATTATTGTATTTTTTCATTCTAACTGTTGTAAATATGTCTTGAATTATATCTTTGTTTAGGGTTAGTTTGATCATTTGACCAGTTAGGTGCCTTAGTATTTAAGAAGGCTAAGGCACTGAATATGTAACCTCTTTGGTCATTATGTAGTCCTATTTTGTCTCCAATTGTGTAGAGAGAACTCCTCCCTCTTCTCTCCATATCTAGGGTTTCATGTGAGGTTCATCTGTGGGGGAGGGTTTGGATGCTTGGGATGTGGGCATCCATCCGTTCGTATCTGTTTTCTCTTCACCACTCGGCACAACAAGTGGTATCAGAGCTTAGGTTCGAAGGTGAAGGAGAAAAGGGATGTGTGTTTTGTGTTTTTGTTTTGGGGAAGAAAAGGAGAGGTGCATTGGTTAGGGTGAAAACCCTAGAT
>JAMKQA010079621.1:0-11482 GCA_024699735.1 Posidonia australis
CACAAAGTATTCCTTGTGATCATATGTTTTAACACTAAGTGGACCACAAACATCAGAATGAATTAAGCCCAATAATTCATCTGATTTATGTCCTATTCCAAATGGTTTCTTAGTCATTTTTTCAACTAAGCAATGTTGACACTTATCTAATTCCATATCATTAAGATGATGAAACAAATTCATTTTTACCATTTGTTTCATTTATGCACATTAACATGAACCAATCTTAAGTACCATAATTCACATTCCGATAAGAAGCACAAGAGATAACCAGAAGCCACATCTATATTATTTATTTCATTTCCAGATACAATAAGTTTGAACAGATCTTGTTCATGTACAAATTTTCCCATAGCAAAGACTTTTTTGTCTTTTCCAATGGATACACGTTTATTATAAAACCTGACTTCCATGCCTTTCTTTATCAGCATGCCAACTGAAATAAGATTCTGCCTCATGCCTCGTGCATAAAGGACGTCTTTAAGTACCATAATGTTGTCCCCCAAATCCAAGCGATAGGTGCCAACTCCTTCTACATCTAAATAGGTATTGTTACCCATATAGATGCGTTATTCCCGAGGACTAAATTCTTTGAATGATTTCTATTCTTGTTTGGTTTTGGCAATGTGCCTTGTAGCACCAAAATCTACTCACCACTCATTTGTATTGGGAGTTACAACATTATTACATTCCGTGACACAAATAAAGACTCTCTTATTCTTCTGTTCCGAGGTCTTGCCTTTGTTTCCATCCCTATTTGGGCAATTTACTCTGTAGTGACCAACTTGGCTACATACATGGCAAGAACCTTGTACTCTTTTCCTTTGATTTGGCTTGAAGTTCTTGTTGTATCCATTCTTTCTTTTGTTACTCCTTGACTTCCATTGTGCAACATTTGCTTCTTCTAGATTGGTTTCATCTTTCTTTCTACTAGCCATAATTTCCTGTTCTGTGGCCAACCTAGCAGGCAGTTCAGAAAGTTGAATTGGGGTTGACCTAAGAGATGTGGTTACCATGTCATAGTCATGTGGAAGACTATTTAAAATTGTAGCTATTTGCAATTTTTTAGGAATAGGGGTTCCTGCAATAGTCAAGTCCTTAACCATAACTATTATGCCATTTATGTGTTCCACTACATTTTGTTTCTCAAGCATTTTGCAAGAGTTATACCTTTGAAGGAGAAGTTGAATTGTCATTTCTGTTGTTTTATCATATTTCTCCTTCAAAGCATTCTACAATGTGTAAGATGTAGTGTATATTTCAAAACATTTTAATAAACTATCCTCCATAAACATGAACATAAGGTTTTTAGCCTTTTTGTCATCAATTTTTAATTTTTCATATTTTTTAATTTCCGCTTCAGAAGCGTCATTTGGCAATTCCGGAGGATTAGCTTCTCTAACATGTTCAATATTGTCATATTCTAGTGTATGTCTGATTTTTTGGTATCACATCTCATAGTTAATCTCATTCAATTTCTCTATCCTAGCTAATTCGGTTGTAAACAGTTTGCTAGCCATTTTTCAAATCTACAACAAATAATAAAATTCTAAATTTAAAATTTGATATTTAAATTTCAACAAGAAATTTAATTCCAAGGATAAACTCTATTATTTGATAAAGTTTAATTCCAGAAATCAAGCAAAGTTCCAATTTCCAACTTAAATCATGCTAGAGATATAATTTTAAATAATCATGCAAGATTATTATAAAACTTTAAAAAGATATATGAGTTCTAGAATCAAAATGCAAAGGAACAAGCCAATGCACCAGAACAGGTGTGCCTGTGTAGTGCGCCAGTTAAGTGCGCTATTTAGTGCGTTAGGTAAGTGCGCCTATTTGGTGCGCCTGTTTAGTGCGCCTAGTTAAATTTTTCACTTTTAAAACAAATCAGGTTTTAGTATTAATCAAGATTAATTATTTACTGATCAGGCATGCAACAATATTTAAATTTCGAATAGTAATATTAATTTTAACATGCAATTTTGTGTTCTAGCAATGTTTAAATTTCTAAACAAGAAATTTAATTCTTGAAAATTCTTAATCTTTATAACATATTTCAGCAAATTATTCTAGAAAATTTATATAATGACTACATAACTTTTTATTTCAGAAATCTTGCAAAAATTCGATTTCCAATTTATAACTTCAAAACTTACAAAGTTTTAAACAAGATTTATCAAACATGCACTGAAAAAAAAACTCTAACCCCCTTTCTTTTATTTATTAAAGCATGTAATATATATAACTCCGCCTGTCCCTTTATAATAATAAACCACCTAACCAGTTAAAACAAGAACACGGACTGGGAAGAAGGCGACCGCGGGCGGAGCAGGGGATGGCGTGGATTGTCGGAGCAGGGAGTTCACGCACGCGAGTTTGGGGCTGGTGGTGACTGCGGCTCGCGTGCGTCGGACAATGGGTCATGAGTGTGGGTGATGCGAGGTCGCGAGATAGCAGCGGAGGGAAGAGGGACTGGCGCCCGCCAGGGTGTGCGGCGGCGTCGGGATGGCAGTGCGCGGGTGATCGTGCGCAGGGGGGACAAACGGCGGAACCTGTGCTTTGATACCACTTGAAGGTCGTCGGATGAGGGCTTCGACGAGGTGGAGAATTCCAAGAAACAAGGTATGTTTTCCGATGATCTTTTCCTATTATTTTCTTGTCTAGTTATAGTGAAGCTACAATACCTCCACCACTCTCCGCCCTCAGTAACAACACCTCCTCATTAATGCCGGCCATTAACTCCGGCGAATCAATGCCATTAAACCAAGGAGGAAACGGTCGTCCGTTTCCTCCTTTGACCACACTGACTGTAACGATGGTCTTCATGATCACCAGTCAACAATTCCAGCCTTGAGTTTTACTTCCTGCATTGAAATTTCCTTCCATACAAATATATTGCTATCCATAAATATAATTATATTACCATTTATAGATATATTGCCATCCATACAAAAATATTACCATCTATAAATATATTTTCATCCATAAAAACCATACAAATATAGTTATATTGCCAACAAAAAGGTCTGTGGACTCCATATAATTGACAAAAGGTCCATAAAATCCATACAAATATACTTATGCTCGTCGATACAATTATAAGTATGTGAATTACGCTCATGAAATAATTCCATCTTCTCGAGGGATGTATATGTCTCATTCATATAATTGCATCCTTTCGAGTTTTGTTTTAATATCGAAGTTATCCCTTTCATTAGCTTTTTCTTCATAAATACTAATTAATTCAAGTAATTTATCATTTCGAGCCTTAAATTCTTGAAGTCGACCTTTTAATTCTTAAATATGGACTTCTACTTGATACTTTTCATTAATCAATTGCAAAATAACTTTCTTATTTCTATTAATCATCTCCTTATTAAACCACTTAAAAAATTTACAATGATGATGTTGATTATGACTTGCATTAAGGGAATAATTTGGACATCTAAAAAAACATTGACCAGGATTAGCAATGGTCTACGATGTCTTCATAGTAGTAACAAACTCACAATGACAACAAATAGAATTTTACACCACATGTCATCTTGAAGTGTTATCTGCAAGCAACTGAAAACACTACCATAGGTAATGTTTAATAGATCGGCAAAACCTAGTTACATTGAAAGCACTAACTGAAAGCACAAAAAAAATGTTTATTGCACTAACTAAAAGCACCAATACTACCATAGGGATTCTAAGGAGGGCCGTGTGAGGATGACGTTCTTCATTTGAGGGGGGTCGTGTTTTAGGGATCTAGAATAGGAAAGAAACAATAATACTAATCAACATGAGAAATAATGATCTACACTACCTACCCATCATGATGCTTCTACTATCACTTCACCGACCTCCAACCCACTCTGTCGCCACTATCGAAGTCCAACATGATGTTGCCGTCGTCGAGAGTGAGAAGAGAATGCCATTGGAAAGAGGAGAAGAGGGATGGAAAGAGTGAAACGAGAAAGAGGATTTGGAGGTGCCGAAAGAAGGAGAAGAGGAAAGCGAAAGAGGAGAAGAGGTGAAAGAGGATTAGGGCCGAAAGAGGATTTATGTTTCCTTACCAACTTATTATATATATATATATATATATATCTAGAGAGAGAGAGAGAGAGAGAGAGAGAGTCATTATTTAGTAAGGCCTAGTCTCACATTTGTAAGTGAGGCCCATGATCCTAACCGTTGATCTTGAGTGAGATGTTTAGATCCTAACCATTCATTGAAAAGCAATTAAGTTACTATAATAAGTGGGACCAATTTTCAAGACTTCAGGGGTACTTCCAGCATTCATTTGGTTTCTTGGAAAATGAAAAAAAGTAAATGTGGATATGTCCCTTCAAATCCACAGGCCATTTCAAGATTTTATATTCTCTTTTGTCATTTCATATAAAGCAAAAAAAATGCAGAAGCTTGTTGTCAGAAGAGAGATATGTAGAAGCTTCGTCATTCTCTCCTTCCACTCCACGGGCCACTCCACGTCCCTCCATCGAGCCTACATCGTTGACGTCGTCGCTAACAGACTTGTCTTCACAACGACGGTGGAGGAGGTGGTGGTGGCTTTGCCGAAAATGAGGCTTTGTGATGTCATCGATAGTGTAAGGGGAGGGCAAGTGCAGCAAGCTGACGATGGAGATCGATGTGCAGAACGTCGAATGTGCGGAAAACACGGCGACGTTCACGACTTTGGCAACGATAGTTTACCTTAGCCTCCACTATTGGGCCTACAGCGTCCACGTCATCGCTAACAGACCTGTCTCCATAGCAACAGAGGAGGTGGTGGCGGCTTCGTCAGAAATAAAGGTTCGTGATGTCGTTGACGGTGCAGGAGGAGGGCAAGTACAGCAAGTTGATGGTCGAGATCGGTGTGCAAAACATCGAATGTGCAGAAGACACAGCGGATGGCTTTTGTAGCAGTAGTTGACCTCAGCATGGTTGCTTGGAGGCTCTTCTCACATATGTTTAGAGTTGAGAGTACACGATGATGTTGCTGTGAATATATGATTCAGGCATTGTAGACACCCCATATGCCTGTAGTGGGACCTTAAATTCTAAAACTAACCTAAATCAAATTTAAAATTCAAAAACCTAACTCAAAACCCTAAAATAAACTGAAAATCCTAATCCAAACCCTAAACCCTAGGTTAAACCCTAAACCAAATTCAAAACCCTAATCCAAACCCTAAACCCTAGGTTAAAACCCTAATCCAAACCCTAAACCCCATGTTAAACCCTAATCCAAACCACAAACCCTAAAAAATCCTAAACCCTAGGTCAAATCCTAAGTCAAACCCTAAACCATAAGTCAAGCCCCAAACCCTAATGTCAAACCCTAACAACCTAACTAACTTCCACTTCCTCATAACTACTCTAACAAACTCATGTAACAGACTAAACTCTCTAACTAACTCCCACTCCAACATAATAACTTCTAATTACCTATAACAACCTCTAACTACTTAAACAAACTCTAACAATTTCCCACTTAATTTAACAAACTCTAACAACTTCCCATTTAATCTAACAAACTCTAACAACTTCCCACATAATCCAACAGCCTCTAACTAATCACAACAACCCATAACCACCATGGCAAGTCTATAAATAACCCCCATTTGCAAGTGAGAAAGGGTTGTCGGAAAATTTGAGAGGAGTGCTCCCAAAGCTTTGTCCTCCCAACCAAAGCAACCAGAGTAATCCAGGAGCAAGGAGGAAGCTCGTTGAGGAGAAAAATCTAAGATTTCAGCCATCTCCGGCGAGCTCCGACAGCCAAGCTCACTGCCAGTTCAGGTACGTCCTCCACAGATCTCAATTTCCTTCCAGAATAGTTTCCTAGGTCTCCCTCTTCCTTTCCCGAGTGATTCTAGTAGAGTTAGAGGCTTTCTATGGTCGGAATCGAGTTTCTAGGCGTCGTCGGTGCTATTTTTCGGTGACCTAGGTGGGGACACGAATCTAAAGCTTGATTCGTGCCCCAAGGTGCTTGATCTTTCTCCCACGGACCTCCTTTTGCTTCTCCACCCGTCGAAACTCCGCTTCAGTCACTGTGGAAGGCACCAGTGGAAGCTCGCCGGAATGGCGACATCCCACCGTCGTTGGGGAAGATGGTGAATAGTGTTACACGACCGGGTGCCTCAACCTCCGCCACGCCTCTCCAAGCTTCCAGAAACGTTTCCCGACGCACCCCCAAGCTTCCAGAGCCTCCAACAAAGCGAATCAGGCCTCGGATCTCCCTTGCAACCACCGTCACCGGAACGCCGTCGAAGCTTGATCGGGGAACCAGCTCGAGCCACCATTCTTACTGATGAAGGGGGGAAACTCATCCTCGTCGCTCTCCCGTGCTTCCTAGACCCCTGAGCGCCGCACCGCAGCCCTCTAAAGCCTCCTTCTTCTCCGACGCCGTCACCGGAGCTGCCACGACGGCTTGGGAGACCGGCAGCCTCTTCTGGCCGTCGAGCCTTAGATCCAGACCATTGGATCTTCTCCCCTCTTTCTTTTCTTGCTCCCAGTGGAGCTTGATGCACGATCGGACATCGGGATGCCCTTCTCCAGCGGTCGTTGACAGCGGAGTTCCGTGGCCGACGGCTGTCGATTCTTTTTCTTTTAAAAATTGAAAAATATGTTTTCTTTGAATAAACTTCAGTTCTTTTCTTTTCTTTGCAGTTAGGTCCTTATTTTCTTATAAATAAGTCCTTTTCCTTACTTTTAGGTCCCTACATATATTTTCAAATCCATTTGATAATATTTGTCTTGAAATATTGCAGAGGAACCCCTGTAAATTCTTGAAAATGTCTTCTAAGCTTAAAAGTTAGGCAAAAACCCCCTGATTTGCTTTTCATGAATTTAAATACAGAAGTTTTGCATTTAAAACCCTGAGCATGTTGAAATAGTTCTGAATGCATATTTTTCTGTTTAAATTGCAAATTAAACCCTGAGAATTTAAATATTAGCTCAAATTTGACCTGAATTGCGTTTTAGCCCCTGAATTTTATTGATTTCTCACTGAATGCATGTTTTCTAGGGTAAATTTGCATGTTAGTCCTTGGAAATTTCTATTTTCGAACATGGACTCTTTTTCTTGCATATTTAACCATGAATTTCTTTAGAATTGCATTAAATACATGTTTTAATGGCAGAATTGCATTTTGAACCCTAGGAATCTTGAATTTCGCAAAAAATGCACAGTTTTGCACATGTGACCCAAGATTTCTTCAAAATTACATAAAATGTGTTTTTCTATGTATTTTTGATGATTTAGCTTCAGAATTTCAATTTTCATTCAGAATTTGGAATTTTTTCACAAAAGCCCCTAGAATTTACACTTTTTATTCTAACATGCATTTTGTACATTTTGTTACTATTTTTTATGCATATTTTCTCGTGATTTCTTCCTTACATCGTGCATGCATTTCTGACTCATTTCAAGTTTGGTTTTCTCATCATTTCCCGGATTTTTTCCGACTTTCGTGATTTTGATTTGATTTAGCTTTCCATCGCCCAATGGCGTACATTAACAGGCTTAATAATGCCGATATTGTCCCGAGTGAGGATTATTTTCCCTAATTTGATTTTCTCAAATTTCTTCGAGTTTCTGTCGATTTACGTGACGTTTTTCGAGAGTTTCTCGATTTTTATGATTTTCCTCATGGCCCACGGGAGTATAGTACAGCAGCATTTTCAATGCCTAAATTTGTCTCTTGGATTATCTTTTTCCTTTTTATTCATTTCTTCTCTTTGATTTGGTATGTTTTTGCGGTCACTTTAAGCATGTGCATTCAGAATGGGCAAGCATACACCCAATAAACCATTAGCAAGTAGGAAACCCAGAAAGACCGATTTCTTCGAGCGCATGGGGGTGTCTAACTCCTTCCCCATGCATAACAGGAATCCTTACCCTTTCTCTGGCCCGCATTGATTTGTGCACCACATCCATTAGGTACAGAGCATGCATATGTTTTCTTCTACCCTTTCTCTGGCCTGCATTGATTTGTGCACCACATCTATTAGGTATGGAGCATGCATATGTTTTCTTCACCTTGGTTTCTTTTGGATTTTTTTACCTTTGTGATTGATTTTCTTCGTCTTTCCATAAAAAAATTAGGTGGCGACTCCTTTCCTTATCCTTTTCTTATCTTTCCTTAGTGTTTCTGAGCCTAGTCTTCTTCTTTGGATTCACCATCTTCGTCGTTACCGTATCGGGACTCCTCGTGTGCTAGCTAGGTGTGCCAGGGAGGTGTGCTAGCTAGGTGTGCCAGGTAAGTGTGCTTGCTAGGTGCTCTCTCCTACCTATCTGGAGTTCTAGTTGGGCTGCGGGCTTGCTATGGGCTTAGGGTTAGTTCAAGGATTAGCCACATCCAAAGCAACGGCTGGAAAGCTCATCCATGGGTCACCTCAAAATCGAGGTGTCTACACTATATAAATGCTTTAATCTATTGAAGTATCATCCAAACAAATTTGTGGATTAAATTGATTTTACGCGAACAACCTTGTACTAATTGTATTGACTATTACTAATATTGTATCATCTTCTAAAAAAATAACATCCACTACAACAAATGTCTATTTCTAACTAAATAAAATAAATATCTTACAACAAATTTCTCTTAAAAAAAGTGAAGTAATTTTCAATTGAAGGGAAAAAAAACTAGATTAAATGTGATTAAAAAATCACTATTATCCATCACGACATCATTACTTGTGCCTTGAACTTCAACTTTAATACTACAAAAACATAATTAAACAGAAAAAGTGTCAATAATATGATATGATTAGAAAAAATACAACGTACTCATATTTTAAGTTAATACCTGAATTCAATGTTTGACAAAATTGTGTTCTTATCTAGGCAGTTTTTAGAATCATGATTAACTTTGTGTTTTCTACATGTTTTGCAATGTCTTCCTCTTGGACATTTCTCTCGATCAGATTGAATGCGTGGTACATTAGCATCCTTTGGTTTACCACTTTTACCACCTTCTTTAGTTCTGATTTGTAAAAAATGTAGAATAGTTATCTCCCTAGTAAGCCTAATATTATTAGAAAATGGCCGAGTAATTGAACAACATTGAGATCTCCTGTCATGTTTATTGTACTCCAAATCTTTGATTTCAGCAATTGGGATTTTTGTATCTTATCCATCTCCTCTATTATTAATTTCATGTGATCCTTTACTCAAATCGTGATTGTTTAAGTATATGTTCAATTTTATATCATCCTTGATGAATAGAAATCATCTCTTCAAAATAAAATGTTTAGGTGATTGGTTAATTTTGAAATATATGAAAAAAGTAATTAAATGTTTGCATGAGTAGCTTTTAAATTAAAACATATAACAATTGCATTTTAACTTAGTTCTATCTGATATTAGAAATAATGAGCTTACAACTATCATCGTCAACCTTCCTTAATATTATAAATGTGTGCTTTTCCTGCAATAACAAAAAATAACGTTATTACTAATACATTAACAAAAATGGAATCACAAATTGAACCTTAATTTCAATAACATAATACACAATGTACATAAAAAAGGAAAAATACTGAAAAATCTACCTCAACATGTGAATCATTTGTTTAGGAAGGATATATTGTATATAAAACTATAATTCAATTCTTATTGGAAGCAATTAAACATTTTTCTGGTATATAAACTATGAATATGTTTCTCTATTGGAATGCCACTACACAACTTTGATTTCTTGTACTTTGACTCAAAATAAAAAATATTTTCAATTTCACGTTGTTTCTTTAGACAATCCTCATAACGAGTCACAAACTTCAATAAAGATGTATGGTGTGATACAACACTTTCAATGTAGGAATTCAAACTTTCACTTATTTGAGTAGTTATGTCAAAGAAGAATGAGTTAGTCATATAAGTAGGAACTCATTTTTCTATGATGTTATAAATTGATATCAATCACTTATTTTTGTTATATTATTGTTCTCAATTCATTCGTTCTATCTTTTCTCAAAATTGACTATGAATTTTAAATCATATATTATGGAATTGAATTCAGAAATAGCATCAAATTTTATTGCAATATCATTAAGTTTTTTAGAAATTTTATGTATAATATGTTTTGCACAAAACCTATACACAGTACTTGGGAACAATTCGGTAATTGTTGCATTCATTACTAGATTTTGATTTGTAATGATTGTTGGAGGGACTTGATCGATATATTCGATAAATTTAGTAAAAATCCACTCAAATGTTGACTGAGATTCATTTAAAATAAGTGTGGTTTCAAAATTTATGATTTTTTAATGATGATTAATACCACAAAAAATAGAAAAAATAAAGAATAAGAATTAGTTTGATACATAGTATCAAATGTAATTGCATGATCAAATATTTTAAAATTTTGCTTAGATATTGCATTAGACCAAAAATAATACTTTAAATATCATTCATCATTTTTCTCTACTGCATAAAAAAAACACTATCATTAGCATCCTTCTGTAGTTGAAAATAATTTATAACACGTTTAGCATCATAATTCTTTGTTTCTTCTCTAAAATCCCGTTTGAAAATACGAAAATCCCTCTCAATGCATCTCATCTTATTGAACCCACCAGATTGTCGATTTAATATATTTATTTCTTGAAATATTTGAAATTGGCAATTTGTAATCCTTTTAGCTCCAATCATTTGGCAATAGATATAAATATATTTATAAGTAAATAATGTTGTTTCGAAGGAGATACAAATTTGTAATTATGTTCCTCGATAAATTCAATAACTCTCTACTTTTCAAAATTTATATTCAATCTAACTTTTAGCTTTACCTTACATCCAACCAGATTGTTGACTTACATCTAACCAGATTGTTTATAGCAAATCTAGCATCATAATCCTTTGTTTCTTTCCTAAAATTCCGTTTGAAGTTATAAATATCTCTTTCAGTACTTCTCATCTCATTTTATCCACCAGATTATTGACTCAATTTATTTATTTGTTGAAATATTCGAAGACTGACAGTTTGTAGTCCTTCTAATTCCAATCGTTTGGCAATAGATATAAATCTATTTATAAGTAAATAATGCAACTTCAAAGGAGATACAATTTTGTAATTATGTTCTTCAACAACTATCTACTTTTCAAAATTTGTACTCAACCAAACTTTTAGCTTTTGCCTTACATCCAACTCTTATAAGAGCAATTTTTTTCTTACATTTTACTACAAATTTGTCATTATTTCCTTCATTATTATTCTTGTAAAATCCTTCCTTAGAACATACTGTAACCATGTCGGCGAGGAGGATCGCAAAATAATGCGAAGCAGTCGGCAAAATCACGTCGAAAAACAAAACAAAAATGCAAAAATGCAAGAGTCGCCACCTAGTCTATTATGGAAGACGAGGAAAACCATAAACATGAAAAATCATGCAAAACAATAAGGACAGGTCTGCGAAAACTAAAAGAGGTGGGTAAGGATCCCTGTTACGTACGAGGAAGGTGTTAGGCACCCTCGTACGCCCGATA
>JAMKQA010079626.1:0-11906 GCA_024699735.1 Posidonia australis
AAAGAGATACCAATATTCTCACAGAATGATTGAAAATGGTCATAAGAATCCCACAATAACGGATCCACTTGGTTAACCTCAAAGTTAACCAGGGAATCCATAATGGAAGCATTTAAATCATGAGAACTATTAGAAGCAGAGGTATAATTAAAACCATTATTATGATCTACAAATGAGTGATGAACATTACCTGGTGCATGTACAGGTGTAGGAGGCCGTGAAGATGGCTTCTCGGAAGTGGTGGTACCCAGATCTTCTTGGTCCAGACAGTCATAAATTGCCATGACTTTTTTGAATTTTGCCAGAGAAAGTTTTCTGGCTCTGATCTCTGTTTCCACCCAGGTGGAAGCAACATTGGGATCATCAGGATTAGATCTCTGAGGGGGAGGGATAGGGGTACCAACCAGAGAAGGAGGAGTTGATATTGTTGTTCCAAAAACTGAAGGGGTAGGAAGAATTCCAGCTGTGCTATGAGTAGAAGACAGAGGGGGAGTAGTGTAAGTGGGTCTCATCCAGACATTTTTTCCAGTTTTATGCTGAGTTTTAGATGTAGTGAGGTTCTTTCCACTATTGTTGCCCCGCTAGCCTTTGTTATTTTTAAAAGATTTCCTAATAGGTTGTAAGTTCCTAGATGAGGAGGGCTGAGATGATTGCTTGGGCCATGCAGGAAAGGATTTTTGTGAAGGGGGGAAGAGGGGCATAGGTCCCAACTATGCCTGAACTTGATCGGGTATACTGTTTTCCCGTAGACAAAATCTAACATCAGGGATCTCCTTACCAGGGAGAATCTTTATCCTTACCCTGGCAAAACCCAAGAACTTAACTCTGTCGAAAGAAAGATCAACTTCCAATAGGTCAGAGAAGTCTGAAAGCAGTCTTTGGAAAACATCTACACACCATAAGTGATGAGGGATCCCTTCCAACCGGATCCATGTCCCCTCCTCCTTCAGGGAGAGAACCGCATTGGAGCTAGGTGTCCAGTGGACAAATGAAGCGGAGAGGGTCTGGAGGGAGGATCCAAAACGACTTAGGATTTCGTTTTTAACCTTAACAGAAGGAAATTTTAATAAAAACTTCCCAGGAGATATTTGCCCTTGAAATTATCAAGTTATTTGCGCTTGAAGTGATGTGACGAGTCTCTTGGTCGACTGGTACACGTATGAGATGAAACGAATTCGAGATGTGGCAAAGCAACTAGACAAAGACAGTCTCAGTAAGGGCTTAACAAGAAATAAACCTTGTTTATCGTAGTTCATATTTTTTGTTTGTTTGAGATGTTTTCTCGTCAAATATTAAACTATAATGGATGCTATGTCGACCCTGTAACATAACAATTAAACTAGAAAGTTACATATTCTCCTTTCGGCAATGTGAAATTGGAGACTTTACAAGGCGGTGAAATCCATACAATTCATGTCAAAAGTTACAATCATCCTACTTGTACTGACATTTATGAGATATTTCATTTTAGATATAAACAATCGAATGGATTGTTACTGGGTCTACAATTAATAAATTTCATAGTTGAGAATATTCGTGCAGTAGTTGTAGTTGAAATCAGAAGAAGAGTTTACACAAAACAGACAAATCTATCTATAAGAGGATAGATCTTTAACTTCTTGATTGACGTCAGTTCATAATGATGTAATTAGTAGTTCAAGTGACATTTCTCTTAGGATTTGTTTAATAACGATTATTAGAATCACTTTATGAAAAAAAAAAACGTTTATTTCTGAAAAATTGAATCAAATAATTTTTTTCAAGTTAGATTATTTTAACATGTTAGTTTTTTGTTTGTGTATAATTTTTTTTTAAATAAGTTGATTATATAAAGTTGTGAAGGTTAGTTTTTTTAAAAACACTGTTTGTGAGAATAATCTATTTTTCCATAAGTGTTACCAAACAATATCTTAATTTGTGAATTCTGGAGGATAAAATTTTTCTATCAAGGTACAAATACCTTCAACTTTGAATCATTTGTAACCATCCTTAAGATCTAAAGTATCACTTAGAGTTAAGAGTTCTACAACACTTTCAAGAAATTTATTGTTTAACTCTTACAATATAAGGTCTATTGTAATGATAAAAACATTAACAAGATAGTGATGTTTCAACGTGATAAGATCATTTTAGCTATGATCACGTCAGACATTATATCAAGCATGCAAGTCAGGAATATCTGTATCATATTTTTTACAGAATAATTTACATTCTCAAGCAATGAATCCCAACATTCTCTAAGGTACACTAAATTTGAAAATTAAATAAGTGGGATGATTTACATTATCTCTAACTTCTACTCTTTGTTACCCCCTCCAGCTTTGACCATCCACTGCTCCAATCTGAACTGTATATTCTCTAGAGAATCAGATGGTAAAATGTAGGCATATCGTTTTATCTGAGAGTTTTAAATTTAAAAGGTCAAGATGATTCAAAGATGATAAAGCATGCAGTAAACAAAGAGGAATTGGATGGTTGTCAAGGAATTCCATTAAACACAAGAAATATAAATGCACATATGGGCGAGCATCAAGGAAGGGAATCAAAGCTCTTCTGCAGGCCTTCAACCACATCATGCACGTGTCTGGACAGGAGATCATGAAGGACATATAGCACACAACCCACAACAACAGAAAACTTGAAAAGGGATCCATCAAAACTAGACACTTTGCACATGAATCAATCAACAAATCCCATCCCGAATCGGCATATCACTAAAATTGCTAGTCATTGCAAGGATTACGAATTGGAGCAAAGCATAACATGATTACAAACACAACCCTAGTAATTCAAATCATAACACAATGGTTTATGGGTAACAAACACTCATATATTTGCTGAAAAACCACTAAAAACAGAGCAATAGATGGAGACACAGAACTAAATGCCGAGTTCAAGAGGAAACAACCTACAAGCAAGGAGGGATCAAATCCTACCTTGTGCAGGTCCTTTTTTTTGTTTCTCTTCAAGCTAGTTATTGCTGGAGATGAAGAGGGAGAGGAATGGGCTTGAACAATGGCTTCCACCCCTACTACTTGTTGCTGCTGCTGCTCACCATCTCTTCTTGGACGTGATATGAATTGGCAACCCCTTCAACTGAAGGGGTAGGGTCTCATTTAAAGAAGAGCATGAGGATTGAGAGTCACTAGATTACTAGTTTGTTGGAAGGTGACAGTGGAGATGGATTTTGTAGATATAGGTGGCAATGGTGTAAATAGAGAGTAAATTATAGGATATCATGGTCCATTCACGTGGATGTAGGTTATGGATGGCTTGGATTAAATCAAAATAAAATACAACTTGTGTTGCGAAAAAAAAAAACAGAATTCTAGACAAAATACAACTTGTGTTTCATGGTCCTTTAGTATGGTTTTTCTTTTATTCCTTTGTCCAATGGACTGTTGTACCAATGTAGTGTTTTACAACTAACAAACCTTTGAGCCTTAAAGTACTCTAGTATAAGTTTTTTTTTTTTGTAAACGATATTCTATTATTAGATAAATCCATACAGAACAGCATACAGTATTGTGCTGAGAAAATATTACAGAATCTTAGTTCCAGCAATTTAAGAACAAGATGTCTAAAATATAGTAAGCAGAAAGAAGCCTGAAAATAAAGGAAAGTCCATCGACCAACAAAACGTTAGCCATTACAAGAGATTGTCATCCAAGAGAGCAGGAGTAGATGTATTTTATTCCAAACTTGTTGGTCATTATTTGTAGCCATAAGGTCAATTTCCATATCCCTGTTCTGCTGAAAAGACGAAATGGAGTGCAGAACCTCATCTTTTCAAATTTGAAAGGCCACAATGTCTCTTCTTCGGTGGATCGACGAACCCGAGATGGAGTCGTCAGAACAGAAACAACATCCGCCAGAGATAAATCACAGTCCAAGACTCACAAGTATAATTAGGAACCAAAGAAAATTTTCAGTAGAAAAGAAACTATAATTTCATCCTCCATATCACAATCAGAATGTTCGGATTCAAGCAAACAAATGCCCTAACCCTAGAACAGCTGATCAGAGAAAAATTTCACCGTAAAGCTCAATATATGCCAATAAATGCCATAAAATGCCAACAAATTCCAGATCAATATGCAAAGGAAGGGGTAAGAAAGTGTTTTAGCTGAGGCTTATACCTACTGGTAGTTTACCTGACGAGAGAAGACCAACATTGACGAGAGGCCGATCCCATCTGCAAGTAGGCAAGGGGCCGAATCCGTCGACGAGACTATGCTCTAACGGAGAGGAGACAGAGGAGAGGAAAGTAAAGTCCCAACGAATAGGCGTAGATCTACAAGTAGGCGTAGTCTGGTCGGACTGAGGAGAGGAGGGAGAAGCTGATCTGCGAGAGGTAGATCTGGGAGAGGAATGAGTCATATTCTGTTCCTTGCTGCTCGGAGGGGGGGTGTAGCACAGAGGAAGAGGGAGATCTGGGAGAGGCAGATCTGACCCTCTTTCTCCCTATTCGATCACCTTGTAGATCTGAGAGAGGCAAATCTGGGAGGCAGATCTGGAAGAGGGAGGAGCCATATTCTATTCCTTGCTACTTGGAGGGGAGGCGTAACACGGAGGAAGAGAGGCAGATCTACTCGGAGGGGAGGCGTAGCACGGAGGAAGAGGCTGATCTGGGAGAGGCTGATCTGGCCCTCTTTCTCCCTAGTCGATCACCTTGCAGATCTGGGAGAGGCAAATCTGGGAGAGGCAAATCTGGTAGGTAGATCTGCAGGCGCAAGGTAGTTGCCACTTCACCTCGGCGCAGCAGCCATGGGAAGGCCTCGACTTGAGGGCAGAGGAGCATTTAACGATCAGCGGCTTCGGGCTGCAGTTCGTCGCCGATGCAGCAGCGGGAGCTGCTGCCATGAGAGCAGCTCCAGACACGCCTCCGAGAATGGACCCTTTGCTCCCAGACCTCACATAGGCGAAGACGCCGCCACCAAGGAGAAGAGTCCCGTAGACGGCGGAAGCGGCGGGTGCGAGTTCGGAGCAAGGAAGGAGAAGATCTCTTGCTCTTGCCCCTCGGGGGAAGGTGAAGAAGAGGGGAGGAAGAGAAGCGGAGAAGAGAAAAAAAAAATTTAAAGTAGAAACCTCACACACACCAGTACTCTAGTATAAGTTCATGACTATATAGTCCCTACTCATCACTTCTCATTAAGCAATATGAGATTGTACACACTAACAAGATCATCACATTAAGTCCTATATAGGAATTTAATCTTACAATCTAAAGGAAATCTAAATCTAACAAGGAGGTTTGGAGGAATCCCAACTCTAAATATGACAGAGTTGTGGAAGTTTATTTTAAGTCTCATGACCATTTGAAATCAACACAAGGTGTGCTTGAAGTATACGCATTTTCTCTCAAAGTGCTCAAGGAAAATAAATGTATCGTTGGCATATCACACATTATGAATAGTCAAGCCTCTATCAATAATGCAAATGCCACTAAAGAGGTTATTGGATTGATTGATGGCAAACATACACTTAAAAAAATGTTGGTAATCAAAGTAAAAAGGAGAATTGTGTAGAGGAAATGCACGACTTATTCATTCTATCAACTAATTTAACCAAAGTCCATCCCTTGTAAGAATTTCAAGAGGAAATTCTATATGATATTATCAAAAACTTTTTCAAAATTCAATTTGATTAGAAATAATGTTTTTGGAGGTATAAGGATAATGAAAAGTCTCATATGCAACGATATAACAGTTTATGATGTTACGACCTTCAATAAAGACACTTCATGAATCATCCAACAGACCATCAATAACATGTGAAAGGCATGGAGTTATTCAAAAAAATTAATGGGCCTAGAATCTTTGGTGATTTTAGGACTTCTTCGTTAGGAATGAGAGCAATAACGTTTTATTAATCACAAAAATTTACTTAGCCAAATTAGGGTCAAAAAACACATTAAACAATTTTCGCTGTCGTGTTTGGTTAATTCGTAGAATTTTTTAAAGAAAACATCGAGAAGTCGTTAAGACCCACACCTAGCTTCTTCCATCAAGAAAGAAAGTTTTAACATTTTCGAGTTTGGAACCTTTCTAGGGAAAAGAGAGTTCCAATCAAGATTTAGATCATTAGACAGATTCTTATTGAAGAGCTTTCTGAAATTAGAGAAAAAGGCTTGATTCTTATTGTCTTTAGAGGACCCCACAGTATCATCGTTAATCACCAATGATGATAATAGTTGTTATGACACCATTCGTTCTCCTTACAAAGACAGGACTCGACCCACAGAAGGCGGCCATCGCTAGCAATGACCATCCCTTCGATCTGCTTGCCAGAGTCGGAAACGACGTCTGCAGTGATCAAGGACTTCCAGTTCCACGTGCCTTATGAGGAGGACACAATGGTGAAGGACGAGAAGGTGTGAAATTGGGATCCCCCATACGTTACAGAAATGGATTTTGCTTTTCAACGTGGATAAATTTTCTGTGAAGGTCTCCTTCAGGACCAGATCATTTTGTCGTCAAGAGTGGTAGCTCTTCAACATTTGTTTCCCACACCAAAGCACTCCTGTGCAGAACTAAGAGTCTGATTTTTGCCCTAAGATGCTCTACATCCAATGAGTGGTGGAATCGAAAGAAAATGTCGTGTGCTGGCAAAGTTTGTAGATCAAACTGTGGAGATTCTGTTCTTTTTTTTCCATTGTAAAACATTCGCCTTTTCAAAGAGGTGACCAGGTTATGTGTTCTAACCAATTTAGGCGTTTGGGTGCACAGGCCTAATGCGCAATTACTTACGAAAACCAACTCAATGCTGGTTGTTAACTCGTCATCTCATAATCTTCATTTGAATTCAAAACTTGGTCGCATAATTTTTACAAATTCAACTCTTTAAATTTTTCTCTTTGTACAAATCATTCCCAGCGTAAACACTATACGAGAATGCAACTCCCATTCCCACCACGAGAAGCGATAGAAAGAAGCACCTGTGAGGCTCCCAAACACCTATAGATGAATTAAGGGGCCTTAAACATGTGTACTAACTCTTTTTTCTAGATTCATTTGCTGTAATTACTCACGATTTGATCGAAAAGCGTTCTCATCAATCACTAAACTTTATTGGATTGTTACAATTGACTTCCGTCCCAGATCGCAGCCAACTCTTAAATCAGACGTCCTTTACAACACATCTTCAAATAAGGAACATCCTTTGCAACCGAGTAAAACTGAATTTTGAGACCCGTATAATCCATGCAGCAAGTTACACTCCTTTGAACCTACTCAAAATTATCGATTTTAATGGGAGAAATCTCATCTGCTACTTTAAAATTTCCCAACACCCGAGCAAAAAACACCATCTGCTGTTCCAGCGTGAACTTTATATTCTCAGCCTGTTCCAAGGAACCATCGTTGTTAACATTGATGTATTTTGCGATACATCACTCATCATGCAGGAAAAAGAGACGTACCTTTCTGAACCCATGCTGTTCTCCTTCATACTCAACCAGGGCAACAGGTATGCCTTTAGTCTTCAGTGCCTGGTAGATCTTACGAGCTTGTTCTGGTGGCACAACCTGCATTGAATCAAGAAAATAATTGTATGCTCGCAGGAGATTGCCTTGGTGTTTGTAAAATCCAGAAAAGCTACAAAAATCCATGTATATGTGGTGGGTCTGCAATGAGGGTCAACATATTTACAAGAAGTTTGTTACAAATGAACTAGTAGCATGAGAGGATGACCCAGACAACTACAAATTCCTATGATCAAATAGAGAGTTTTTTGTAGACTCAAGGATACTAATGGGAAAGTTACTGGTGAAGAGGTGTAGAAATCATATTTAAATTTGTTAAATTGTAAGTTAATGATGGTTATTGAGATTACTTAAACACACATGTACATTTCCCCAATATTCGATAGGCAAAATCAAGAAGACAACTTAAAATACCTTTCTAAAAAAAACAAATTTTCTTTTATGCAAAGCAATAATGAACCACTTGTGGTGTAGAACCTAGTTTTGTATCATGTGGATGATGAATGTCTTGTTGTGTGGGTTTTGATGAACTTTACTTCATCACTTTACAGTATCCCAAACGTTATACGTCAGGATAATATCTGCAATGCATGATATTTACAGTACCAACAATTAAAGCAAGGTGTGATGCAGACGAGAAGAGTACCTATGTAAAACTCGGATGTGAGTAATATACATACCTTATCTTCTAGTCCTTGGAACAAAATCACCGGACACGAAAACTTATCAACAAAGTTCAAAGGAGACCTATCAAAATATGCACTCTCACTCCCTGCAGCCAAGCAATAACCGACAAAGATGTGATCTCAGTAGTATGCTGGATTTGTAAAGGTGATGTAAAAGAAAATGTGAAACTGACAACATAGTTCCATTCAAAAGTAGAATTGACAACATAATACTAGTTTTTCTTTTTGAAAGAAAAGATCATAGATTTTTTTACATTTCAATATTATCTTGTCGAACATCCCTTCTTCTTGTCGAACATCATCTTCTTCTTTCCGTTGAGCACCATCCCTTTTTCCTTTTTAAAATCTCTAGTGACATTATCCTACCTTCTTCTTATTGAGCACCATCTCCTTTCCATGGAGCATAATTTCTTTTTCTCTTATGAAATTCCTAACGGTACCATCCCACCTTCTTCCTGTTAAGTACCATTTCCTTTTTCCCATCGAGCACCATTCCTTTCTCTCTTTTGAAATCCCCAAGAGCAACATCCCACTTCCCGTTAAGCACCATCTCCTCCTTTCTGTTAAGCACCATTTCTTTTTTTTTCCCTCTTGAAATCCCTAACTACACTATCCCACCTTCTCTCTCAAAGCTGTCGAGCACCACCCCACATTCTTCTCTTAGAACTACCGACGACCTTGCAACTGTTGACCTCCAAGAGTAACATTTTCTCCCTCTTGCAACAGCCAACCACATGCATCATCTCTTTTATTTGCGTTATTAGTGCTTATAACTGTCAACCACCTTCTCACGTCTTCTTTTAACCCACGTCATTTTTCTGTTGCAGCTATCGCTTCACATCCTTGCTGCCAACACCACCACCACTCTTAACATTGCTTCTCTACTGTCACTAAGGTGAAAAATACATCTCACTTTTCTTTGGATGTTAATGGATTTAGAATTTATGCTTGAGAAGAGACTAATATAGTTTATCAATTAAAATGGATTAATCTTGTGTTATTTAATGGCAAATTAATGTATACAATGTGTATAGTGTATTGAATTTGATATCCTTGTCATTTAAGGTTAATGCTAGTATCAATTCTTACAGTAAAATTTTATTGTATCCACGAGAACAAGAAGAAAATTTTATTGTATATAGTTAATCTTAGGGTAGTGATCCTACTCTTAAAGAAAATGACAATTGTTTAGAAAGAATAGTTTGATAATTGAATAAACATGTGGAATGATTAAGTTAGGAGTTTATTAGAAACTAACAGATTGAAGGTCCTAAACATTAAGACAATGTGGAAATGATTAACATTGACCGATGACAGTTTATGACAATCCATTAAGTTTCAATTGATTTATTTCTTGAAACAGATGAAGATGAATATGCTAGCTAAAAGAAAAAGGATAAGGATGTCGTCGTTTGAAGACAACATCAGAAAGCGAATTATAAGAAGTATGATTTTCTTTTATCTAAGATAATTTGTATGATATGAATGTTCATGATCTAAATTATATATGCATAACATGAGACATTAATTAATTTTTATGTGTATGATATCAATAGCATTAGACATGTTTATATAAGACATGATTTAAATCAAAGGAAATATGATTCCTAGTTACATGAGACATAATTCAAGTTTTATGTTGTTTACATAATATATGATTTTAGAAATCATATCTCATATTATACATTAATGTTATGCAAATTCATATAAGCAATCAATCAAATTTATTAAATCATGATTCTAGAAATCATGATTGTTGTCTATAAGATGTGATTGCAATCTTTTTATGTCAAAAGAGCTATAATTGCTCATAATTGATTGTTTATATGAATTTACATAACAATAATGCTGACAAGAGATATGATTTCTAGAATCAAATTTATTTTGATAAATTTAAAACATGATTTCTGTTTATATGAGACATAATTATCGTAAAGTGAGATATGATTGTTATCTACAAGATACGATTACTATTCCTTTATGTCAAATGAAATATTATTGCATAACATTAGTGTATGCTACGATACATAATTTCTAGAATCTATTTTGATAAATTGGATAGTATATATTCACATGAGACATGATTTTTACTTACAATGGGACATGATTTTCACTTACATGAAACATGATTATTATAAAGTGAGATACGATTGTTGTCTGTAAGATATGATTAATATTTCTTTACTTCAAATGAGATATAATTGACGATAATTGCATAACTTTAGTTTATAACATGAGATGATTTCTAAAATCTATTTTGATAAATTTGATTGTATACGTTTACATAAGACATGACTTCTATTTACATGAGACATGATTATCGTAAAATGAGATATGATTATCGTAAAATGAAATATAATTGCTTTCTACAAGATTTGATTACTATTCCTTTATGTCAAATGAAATATGATTGATAATGATTGCATAATATTAGTGTCTGACATGAAATATGATTTCCAAAATCTATTTTGATAAATTTAATTATATATGTTCACATGAGACATGATTGTTGCTTACATAAGACATGATTTTTACTTACATAAGACAAATTTATCGTAAAGTGAGATATGATTGTTGTCTACAAAATATGATTATTATTTCTTTATGTCAAATAAGGTATGATTGCTGATAATTGATTGTTTACAAGAATTGTATGATAAATTTGATTACTTATATGTAATATATGTTCACATGAGACATGATTTCTGACTACATTAAAATGAAATATGATTTCTACCTACAAGATATGATTGTAATATGAATTTACATTACATTAATGTATGACATGAGATGTGAAAATTTTTATGAATTGATTACTTATAGATACAATCATAATGAAAGAACTTACACCACCTACATAAAAAAAGACTAAGCTTGCAAATTCAATTGCAAGTTTTTCTTCTTTAAGTATACTTTTTAATAAGATATTGTTGTTTGACGTAACATGATACATGATTTTATATTCATTTTGCATGATACATGATTTTATTTAAATTTGCATGGATACCTAAGGTTGTTTAAGATAACATGATATTGCTGTTTACATGAGTCAAGAGTGAGAGACATCAAAAGTGATTGTTTACATATTGTTATTTATATGATAAATTTGCCATGACTTCTTGTAAGTACAACCAATAAATCACGTCCTATGTTACAAAAGGAGGCTACGACTGAAAGTGCTTCTCCAATTATACATTTTTAAATATAATACTCTTATATACCATTAATATTGTGTTTAAATGGTCGATTACTAATTTATTTTTTTATCATTTATTTCAAGAAAAAAAAACTATAAGACTCTGTGTATTAAAGAATCATTGCTCCCAAACAAATTTTGTGAAGACAAACATAGAGTTAATGTCGAAATTACATCCACGTCATTGGGAGCTAACAAACAAAAGTCCATTTGCCTAATTTTTCTCCATGAGTAATGTATTTAAGTTGGAAAGAAATTTACCAAACTTACTTGTTGATTTATACAATAAGGAAAGAGAACGGTTTGTTGTTGTAGACAAATTCTTAGGGGGATTTGTGCATCCAAAAAGTAAAGAAAATGATTTGACAGGAATTTCATTTCCTATTGACCATACAAAATAAAGATGTTTGTGCACTTAACTAGAAATGATTTCAAAGGAAACTCAATTCCTTCACTTTCCAGAGTATATAAATCACAACTCTTTTCATTTCCTACCCTACCCGATGGAATTTTGACGAAATCTGCCCCATCCTCCACCTCG
>JAMKQA010079631.1:0-10041 GCA_024699735.1 Posidonia australis
CCCCCCCCCCCCCCCCCCATTCTCATCCCACGCCCCCCAAACGAAACCCTAAAAAAGATCGCTCATTCCCACAAATCCCCCGGCCCACGAAATCAGCCCCAAAACGGTTGAATTCCCACCACCCCCACCCACCCAAAGCGACCAAATCGACCGCAGAACAAACCCTAATGCAGGAAACAGTACGGTGCCTTACTAGGATTGGCGGGTGCACCTCGATCGGAGGGGAATTAGGGCTTGGGAGTGAGCCCCCCGTTCCCGCTTGCTTCCGCTGGCCGGCTCTAGGGTTAGGGCTCGCGAGCAGCGAGGAGAGAGAGTGGGAGAGGGCAGAGGGGAGGAGAAAAGGAATGCCCCTTTGAGACCACCAGACCTTGCCTTTGGTGTTTGCTGTTTGCTGTTTGCTCTTTGCTTGGGGGTTCGTGGGAGGTTTCAGAGATTTTAGAGCGTGTGAGGGGCAAAAGATAAAAAGTCGATTATATGCCAACGGGGGAGCGAAATTTCCAACGAATTGGTAGGGAAGCCTACACATCCCCGCTTCGGTTCGTCTGAGCCTCCAACTTCGAGGCTCGGATCTTGCTCTGGGTGCTCAAGCGGGGCCTACCATCCCCCTCCCAATTATATCGGAAGTATAAAGTGTAATTGGTAACTTAATTTTATTTTTACTTTGTAACATAAAAATCGCTCCATTTTTTTCATTTTTATTTTGAATTTTGGTATATTTCCATCTTTTTTCTTGTTGAGACCTTGACGCTCTCTCTCTCGTCGATTGTGCGTGTCCTTTTTTTTAATGTTGTAAAGATTTACAAAATTCTTACCTCTCATGTCTCTTCTCTTTCTCTCTCTTTTGCACGCGCACGTGTCGACAATCATGTTTCTCTCGTTACTTTAAGTCGTTACCATTTTCATTTCATTTCTCCATGTTATTATCTCCAATGACATCTCTTGCGTCGCTGCTATTTCTTCAAGCTACTATCATTCCTCCATGTCTTCCACTCTGTTAACGCTACATCTTATTATTACCACTCATTCTCTCAACTTAACCTCATTTCATGTTAACACCCTTTACTCCTTACTTCTACTAGTGTCATCTAATAAAAAATCCAGTTTCCAAATTCTTTGAAATAAGCATCCGCATGAGTTGTGACGTCATCCCTAAGTAAAACAAGAAGCAATTATGCCTTATAACTTTCAAACATCTTTATATTAGTATAGGTACATATGAATTGGTGAAATACCTGCCAAGTGCCACATCTTTGGCATATGACCTCCAGTATTGTTAAGCCTTACAATCATGCTTTTATTTCCAAAAATTAGCCACGAGTCATCAAAATCTTATAAAACATTTATCATTTAACCATATATCCCTTCTTTAAATACCTGATCAAGAAGCATATATAAGAAATAAGAGACCTAATGCCGTCATCATTTTTTGGAATTTAATATTAGCTGTAATCACTGAATTGAAAACTAACTGTGACCATGCCTAGCCCAGGGATCTGGTGCGGGGTTGGGTCAGAGGGAGGAGGCCATAGTCATGTTAAGATGGCGAAGTCGCAAAACAGGATAAAAACGAAAAGAAAAGGAGCCATTACCTAGTCTTTCAAGAGAAAGACGAGAAAAACCACAAACAAACCACAAAAAGTGAATGCATGAGATGCGAACATGGCAGGCCAGATGTCCACAAACTAGAGGATAGGTAAGGATTCCTATTACGTACGGGGAAGGTGTTAGGCACCCCTGTACGTTAGAGAAACTCGATCTTTCTAGTCTAATTCGCTTGCTAGAGACTAAATGAATGCTTGCTATGCCAAGATTGTGCTCTAATCATGCTAATATGAATGCTTAGACAAGAATAGATGGATGTGTGAGATGCGAAAATTACGAAGGAATCCACATGAAATGATGAAATCACAAAGTATGTCACAACAAAGAAAATCACATGAAGTGACGAGGTTTCTTGCGAGAAAGGCTCGGGAAATCATATAGGCCTCAAGAGAATCAAAAATAAAACCAACTCAAATCATCAGAATCATAGAAAAAATCACGGAAATCAAGATAAAAAAACTGCAAGAAAGTCCACGCAAAATAGGTAAACTGTGACATGTACAGAGATTCACATAAAATAATGGTGTTTTTGGAAAAAATGTTCTGGAAAACCACACCGACATCAAGAACATCAAAAATGCGATAGACCCAAATCATTAGAATCATGACAAACATCACTGAAATCGAGATGGAAAAATTGCAAAGAAGTCTACGTAAAATAGGTAAATTGTGACATGTGAAGAAAATCACATAAAATGACGATGTTTTTGGACAGAATGTTTGGGAAAACCATACTGACATCAAAAAGATCAAAAGTAGGGTCAACACAAGTCATCAGAATCATGGAAACGTCGTGAAAATAAAAAGGAAAATAATCCATGATGGGGCCAATGTGAGCCTTTTGGTCAGTTAATGTACGCCTTCAGGCAATGAAAATCCAAATCAAATCAGAAAAATTCGAAAATATGGAATAAAGGTAGTCAAATCAAATATCAAACGAAGGAATTTGAAGACAGGTAGGAGAAAAATCCGTGGAAAAACATATAAGATGTAGACTTATTCAAAAGGATGGACCGATGTGCAAATGCAGCGAAAACTATGTAGAATGCATGAAAATGTACCTAAATGAGTAAAAGATACTAAGGAATGACTTAAACAGAAATTTTGCATGACTTGGTGCAATAACTAACATGTATGTGCATCAATTGATGACACATGGGCAATTTGGTCATTTCAGTGGTCAAATGTGATAAATACATGTATAGCGGTAATGTATGGTCTAAGATATGCCACAATGTATGGAAAATGTTGTTTTCAGGAAAACATGTAGAGGACAAGGTCTTAAAAACAATAAAATCATGTAAATACAATAAAGGGAAAGTACAAAGGCCAAAACACAAAATTCACAGTGAATGGTGAAAATTTGGATTAAAATACATTCAGAGACTTCTATCCTACTTTGCAGATGATGGATCAAAGGAAAATGTGGCACTGAGATGTATAAGAATTGCACTTAGATAGTTTCCTGAAAATTCAGGATCTAATGTGCAAAATTCACAAAAAAGGTGAAGATCATAGTGAAAATGTGCTTATAAAGTCTTATCTTAATGCTAGGATGAATGATTTAGAGAAAATGTAGCTGTGTGGTGTGACATGTGTGAAAATTGCATTTTTGGTAATTTCTTGAAAAATCAGGATCCATTGTGCAAAATTCACATATAAAGTGCAAATCTGACTAAAATGTGAAATCAGAAATTCATTTATATTGTAAACGTGGTTTTTGATGAAATCTATGATTAAGTGCAAAATTATAAATGCAATAAGTGGAAAATAACAAAAATAGGTGTGAAAATAATTAAAACCCTAATGATGAATTTGAAATTAGTCTAAGGGTTTGGACGCAAATTTCCTATGCTTAGGGATTGTATGTTATGAATTCAGGGACTTACATGTAAAATTTCAGGGCCTAAATGTGATAAAAATTGAACTATTATGATGATCAGTGTGATTATGAAGTTTCTTAAGGTTCAGAATGCAAATTTTACAAAGAAAAATCATTTTAAATGCTCTAAGGGCTCAATGCAAAACTTCAGGACTTACTTGCAAAGAAAACTTAATCTTAGGGACTTAAATGGGAGAAAACAATCATTTATAGAATTAGAAATGAAATTAGAACTAAACAGGATAAAAATGCAATATTTACAGTAAAACTAAAGCAATGCAAATTTAAATTGAAAATATAAGGGTTAAAGAGAAAAATTCCAGGATCTAATGGTAACATTCAAAAAAACTAAAGGGCTTTTAAATAAACTAAAAAAATCTAACAGTCACCATCGACGATTCAAAGATCACCGGCGGCGACGGCCTGGGAGGCTCATCTAAGTCCTCCAGGCAGTTGATCGGCGATATAATGGACTAAGAAGCTAGAGGAGGAGATGGGAGAGAGATCCAACGGTGCAGATGAGGCTCTTGATGGCTAGAGTGTGCCATCGATCCTCCCTCGTCGGCATTCTTCCCCGGCGACGGTGTTGCAACGGTGGCGCTTCTAGAAGCAGTGGCTCGGCACGGTAGGGATCGAAGAAGCTCTAGGGTGTCTCGGCGATGCTCTGGGGAGTCGCGGTGAGTTTAGAACGGCTTGGGGTACCTCCCTGTCGTGGGCTTCGGCGAGACGCCCTGTTGACGTTGGGGATGGCATTGCAGCGGCAGAGGTGGTCCAATGGTGACCTGGGGACCTTCGCCAAGACGGGACGCTAGCGGGGCACTCCACCCACTCAATGGATTCGACGACGGTTACCTGAAGTTGCAGAGGGGCGACGGTGGTGTTCTCTTGGCCACAGGAGGCCAGGAAAGCCTCTTCTGAGCAATGGAGCTCAAGGAAGAGAAGGAGGGAGAGAGAGGAGAGGCCTCAGGGGCCCCTCCTCATCGCGGGAGTCGTGGGCCTCGTCGGGGTTAGTAGACCCACCGTTGGAGGGAACGATGACGATGCATAGTGGGGTTAATCCCTGTGAAGTTCTATCCAGACGACCCAAGAATACCCTACGACACTAATGGAGCATGATTTAAACAAGAAGTGGAAGAATTACCTAAGGATGAGCTGGCTGTCTCCTTGCGTGCCAGCGGCGGTGTTTTGGGTTGATGCTTCGGCGATAGTGGCGGGGGTCCTGGGCTACGGGAAAAGGCTAGAGGAGGTGGTCTCAGGCTCTAGGAGTTGGTTGGGCTTCTCTGGGGTTTCCAGGGGTCTCTCGAGTTCACTCCTCTGGTCTCCGGTGCTCCCTCCGCTTAGTCTTTGGTTCTCTTCTTCGATTAGTCCCTCCGAGTCCTCCTCTCGTTGGTGGTTTCCTACGTTTTTAAGAGAGGTGGATGGCACAGAGAGGGTTGTGGCATCGTGGCTGGTAATTGGCTAGCTCGTGGGGAAGGAGGGAGATGGGTCAGTTGGCTTGCCGGAGTTATTTTTTTCCCCTCCTAAGTTTTTGATTGAAAAAATGTAATGGGTGTATTGGGCTTAACGAGCTTGGTGTTTTGGGCTTTTGTTTTGTTTTAGGTTTGATTTTGGTTTTAGGTTTTTTAAGGTTTTGATTTTTTGGTTTTAGATTTTGATTTTTGGTTTTAGGTTTTTAATTAGGTTTATGATTTTGATTTTGTGATTTTAATTACTTGGTTTTAGATTAAGTATTTTTAGGATTATTGTTTTTTCTTTTAGGGTTTTTGTGATTTAGGGTTTAAGGATATTAAAGTTTATTTAACTTAGGGTTTTGTGGTTTTAATTAAATTCTTTGATTTTATGATTCAAGGTTTAATTAATTAGCTTCAAATTTGGATTTTAATTATTTTAGGAGTTTTTTAGGGTTTTAGATTTTAATTAGAATTTTTGGTTTTAATTAGGCTTTTTTGGGTTTTAATTAAGGTTTTTTAGTTTAATTAGGGTTTTTGTGTTTTAATTAGAATTTTGATTTAATTTAAGGTTTTTACATTTTAATCAGGGTTTTTTGTTTAATTAAGTTTTTTTGGATTTTAATTAAAGTTTAGGGTTTAAATTAGGGTTTTTAACTTAATTAAGTGACTTTAGGGTTTTTTAGGGTTTTGAGTTTAATTTAGCTTTTTTTCCTTTGAATTTAAATGGATTAAAGTGGTTTAAATGGATTTTATTTGATTTTGACTTTAATTAGGGTTTTCACTTGATTAATTTGGATTTTAAGTGGATTTTGTTTAATATGACCTTAATTAGGGTTTTAAGTGTTTTTAAGTGGATTGTATTTGATTTTGGTTTTAATTAGGATTTTCACTTGATTAATTAGGATTTTAAGTGGATTTTGTTTAATTTTGGTTTTAATTAGGGTTTTACTTAATTAATTAGGGTTTTAAATGTTTTAAATGAATTTTATTTGGTTTTGATTCTTAATTATTGGTTTTTGCTTTGATTAGGTTAGAGTAGGCTTGTGTGGACTTACGTAGGCTTGAGGGTTTAGGATTTTAGTGGAGTTAGGGTTTAGGGATGGTGGTTGCAACCAAAGCATCTTCCTAGAGGAGCCTGCTACCAAGTGATTGCAAAATCGGGGTGTCTACAGATGCTCCTCCTTGAGCGAGGTCGAGGGACAGATGGAACCGAGACCGATGCTCAGGGTTGACAAGACACCCCACCTGAGTCTGTGGGAGAGTGATATTTACTGTAGGGTCGTGAACCACTTATTAACGGATGCACTAAAAGTCATGATTTGGGGCCATGCATGATGCTGATGCAAAAGGGTTGACCCTGATGTCAGGTGATGCATGAGGACGATGCTGATGCAAAGGATGATGCTGGTGACGAGTAGGTTGCTTATCAGCCCATGAAGGGGAGCGTGAGGTATTTCCAGACTCATACCAAGGGATGCCAAGACTGCCAGGCTCGTCGCACAACAGGGGGAACCTGGCAAATGACAGACCTTTCGGCCCAAAAGGATGCACGGCAAGACATCGGACTTGCCGACTGAGGAAAGACTGATGACAAATGTCAACCGGATAGTTTGGGGGGATCAGCTCGCTCTTGACGGGGTGACGGTTGTCAACCGGATAATTAGGGGTATCAGCCCGCTCCTAAAGGAGTGACAGTTGTCAACCGAATAGTTAGGGGTATCAGCCCGTTGATGAGTTGATGGACTCATTGCCGGATAGTTAAGGTTATCAGCCCGCTCCTAACAATGTGACGGTTGTCAACTAGATAGTTTGGGGTATCAACCCTCTCCTGACAGTGTGACGGTTGTTAACCGAATAGTTGGGGTTATCAGCCCGTTGGTGAGTTGACAGACTCATTGCCGGATAGTTAGGGTTATCAGCCCGCTGATGAGTTGACGAACTCATTGCCGGATAGTTATGGTTATCAGCCCGATGATAGTATGCTTAATGGGTCCTGCTCTAAACCTCACCCGAAGCTTAGAAGAAGGTGGAAATGAGACTCGGATCTCCCCTGGATTTAGAGGAGTCACGAGGAAAAAGATAAATACTGTTCCTAGAACTTAAGGAAACAGTGACTCGGATCTCCTCTGGGCTCATAGAAGTGCGAGAGAAAAGGATAAATGTTGGTCCTAGGACTCAAGGAACCAGCGACTTGGATCTCCTTCGGACTTAGAGGAGTCACGAGGAAAAAGGATAAAGGCTGGTCCTAAGACTCAAGGAACCAGCGGCTTGGATCTCCTCTAAACTTAGAGAAGTTACGAGGAAAAGGATAAATGCTGATCCTAGGAATCAAGGAACCAACGACTCGGATCTCCTCCGGTCTTAGAGGAGTCACAAGGAAAAAGAATAAAGGTTGGTCCTAGGACTTAAGGAACCAACGACTTGGATCTCCTTCGGACTTAAAGGAGTCATGAGGAAAAGGATAAATCATGGTTCTAGGACTCAAGAAACCAGCGACTTGGATCTTCTCCGGACTTAGAGGAGTCATGAGGAAAAGGATAAATGCTGGTCCTAGGACTCAAGGAACCAGCGACACGAATTTCCTCCAGAATTAGAGGAGTCACGAGGAAAAGGATAAATGCTGGTCCTAGGACTCAAGGAACAGTGACTTGGATCTCTTCCAGACTTAGAGGAGTCACGAGCAAAAATGGATAAATGCTGGTCCTAGGACTCAAGGAACCAGCGGCTCAGATCTCCTCTGGACTTAGATGAGTCACGAGGAAAAGGAAAAATGTTGGTCCTAAGACTCAAGGAACCAGTGACTCGAATCTCCTTCGGACTTAGAGGAGTCACGAGGAAAAGGATAAATGCTGGTCCTAGGACTTAAGGAACTAGCGACTCGGATCTCCTCCGGACTTAGAGGAGTCACGAGCGAAAAGGGATAAAGGTTGTTTCTAGGACTCAAGGAAACAACGACTCAGATCTCCTCTAGACTTAGATGAGTCGTGAGAAAAGAGGATAGAGGCTAGTCTTAAGACTTAAGGAACCAGCGGCTCGAATCTCCTCCAGACTTAGAGGAGTCACGAGGAAAAGGATAAATACTAGTCGTAGGACTCAAGGAACCAGCGACTCGGATCTCCTCCGAACTTAGAGGAGTCACGAGGAAAAGGATAAATGCTGGTCCTAGGACTCAAGGAACCAGTGACTCGGATTTCCTCCGAACTTAGAGGAGTCATGAGCAAAAATGTATAAAGGCTCTTCCCATAACTTAAGGAAACAGCAACTCGGATCTCCTCTGGGCTCATAGGAGTCGCGAGAGAAAATGATAAATGTTGGTCCTAGGACTCAAGGAACCAGCGGCTCAGATCTCCTCTGGACTTAGAAGAGTCACGAGGAAAAGAATAAATGCTGTTCCTAGGACTCAAGGAACCAGCGACTCGGATCTTCTCTGGGCTTAGAGGAGTCATGAGAGAAAAGGATAAATGTTGGTCCTAGGACTCAAGTAACCAGTGACTCGGATCTTCTCTGAACTTAGAGGAGTCATGAGGAAAAAAGATAAAGGTTGGCCCAAGGACTCAAGGAACCAGCGGCTTGGATCTCCTTCGAACTTAGAGGAGTCACGAGGAAAAAGAAAAAAGTACTGGTCCTAAGACTCAAGGAACCAGCGACTCAGATCTCCTTCAGACTTAGAGGAGTCACGAGAAAAGGGATAAATGTTGTTCCTAGGACTCAAGGAAACAGCGATTCGAATCTCGTCTAGATTTAGAGGAGTCGCGAGAAAACAGAAAAAGGCTGGTCCTAGGACTCAAGGAACCAGCAACTCGGATTTCCTCTGGACTTAGTGGAGTCACGAGGAAAAAGGATAAAGGCTGGTCCTAGGACTTAAGGAACCAGCGGCTTGGATCTCCTCTTGACTTAAATGAGTCACGAGAAAAGGGATAAATGCTGTTCCTAGGACTCAAGGAACTAGCGGCTCGAATCTCCTATGAACTTAGAGGAGTCATGAGGAAAAGGATAAATGCTGGTTCTAGGACTCAAGGAACCAGCGACTCGGATCTCCTCCTGACTTAGAGGGGTCACGAGAAAAAGGATAAATGGCTGGCTGCAACCGGCTTGCTAAGCAGGAGGTTTGTTCTGTCTGCGGCTATCTATTTCACTATGTCACAGCTCTGCCTGTTCACTTGATATACCTAGGAAGACAACCAAAGAAAATCAAAAGCAAATCCAAACGGGAAACATGCTAAATACCATGCCAAAAGCTGCTGTTGTGCAACGAAAAATAGGCAGGTGCGCCAGACTGGTGCTTCAGTTTGGTGCGCCACCTATGTGCTCTACTGAAGCCAGGAAAGTGTGCTAGAGAAAATCATAAATCCGACAGTGTAGACACCCCGATTTTGAGGTGACTCATTGATGAGACTCCAGATGTTGCTTTGGATGTGGTTGACCCTTGAATCCCATTAGCCAGGTCAATCCTAAACTCATAGCAAGCCTGCAGCCAAATTGGAAATCTAGACAAGTAGGGGAGAGCACTTAGCTAGCACACCTACCTGACACACTTAGCTAGCACACCTACCTGGCACACTTAGCTAGCACACTTACCTGGCACACTTAGCTAGCACACTTACCTGGCACACCTAGCTAGCACACCTACTTGGCACACATAGGTGGCACACATAGGTGGCGCACATAGTTGGAGCACCAAGCTGGCGCACCAACCTGACGCACAGCCACTTCGCAGGCTGCGGGCTGCTGGCTTTCCACCTCCCATAGCTGTTACCTCTAGCAATGAATATGCCATGGAATCTTCCAGGCTTTTCGTCTACGAGGCTCTCTGCATTCTCATGAGTTACCCATGAGAAAATCCTATATAAGGACCCCCATAGGTAGCCATAGGAGAGGTTAGAAATCCTAAGTTGAAGTTAGAAACCCAGAATTCTGCAATTCTGCTCTGAGCTAGCTTCTTGCACGAGTTATACCCTCTTACCAGCAACATATATTTGCTTTCTGGAGCATTCCCTTGCATCCCAAAGCACCCTTGGTCCTTCCAAAGCAACAAGGATCTCTTTATCTCTGAAATTTCAAGAGGGAACATCTTGAGAGGTAGGCCTTCTACCTCTTCTTTCTTTT
>JAMKQA010079636.1:0-10644 GCA_024699735.1 Posidonia australis
ATGAATGCGGGCCAGAGAAAGGGTAAGGATTCTGGTTACGCATGGGGCAGGGGTTAGGCACCCCCATGCGCCCGAGAAAACTCGGTCTTTCTAGGTTTCCTACTGTCAATGGTCTAATGAATGTATGCTTGCTTATTCTATATGCTCATGTATGAAAGTGACAGAAAACATGCCAAATCAAAGCAAAGAAAGGAATCAAGGGAAAAAGTTAATCCGAGGGTCATATATAGGCATTGTTAATGCCACTTTGCTGTACGCCCTTGGGCGATGAGGAAAATCGTGAAAATCGTGAAATTCTCGGAAAGCATCTCGCAAAACAGCAGAAACTGGGATAAATCCGAGAAAATCAAAAAGGAGAAAATAATCCTCTTTTCGGGACAATGTCGGCTTTGTGAAGCCTTTTAGTGTACGCCCTCAGGTGATGGAAAACCAAAACAAATGAAAACCACGGAAAACCGGGAGAAAACCGAAAAATGGGGAGAAAACCAGGCCAGAACCAAGCTGGGAAAGCGTGTGCAAAATAGGGAAGAAAAGACGAATAAATCCATGCGAAAAGATGTAGAAAAGCCATGTAAAATGCAAATGCGGGAAGTCCAGGGGGTTTTATGCAAAAAGCCCAAATTCCGAGGGAAACTGAAGTTCAAAAGCCCGAATCATCGAAAATACATAGGAAAACACATTCTATGCAATTATGAAGAAACTTGGGGTCAAATGTGCATCCCTAGTCAGAATGAAGTTCTCTAGGGGTCAGAATGCAATTTTACCACTAAGGCATGCATTTAAATCAATTCTGCATAAAATCAGGTTAAAATGCAAGAAAAATGTCTCAGAAATGATCCAGGAAGTTTCAGGGGCAAAATGGTCATTTTACCCTAGAAAACAGGCATTCAGAGTAAAATCAATGAAGTATAGGGGCTAAACTGCAAATTACCCAGTAGAAAAAAAGCATCCAGAAGAATTCCAAAAGAACCTGAGGGTCAGAATGCAATTCACAAAGAAATAAAGCACTCAAAAGAATTTGAGTAAAGTGTGAGGGTTAAAATGCAATTTTCCCAGTAAAAATAACTTCTAGAAAAGTTTTATAGAAATATGAGGACCAAAGTGCAATTTAACCAACAAAAACAACTTTCCAAAGAGTTTCAGAAGAATGCAGGGGCTTAAATGTAAATAAACCATCAAAAACGAGCATTCTGAAACATTTAAAAGATTACAAGGGCTTCAATGCAAGTTTTACAGAAAAAATGAACTTCCAGAAAGAATTTGAGAAAGCTCAAGGACCTTTATACAATTTGTCTAAAGCAAAAAGCATTTTAAAAGAACTGGAGGGCTTTTGTTAAAGTTTTAAACTTAGAAAACATTATTTTAAATGTTCAGGGTAAAACATGTAATATTTTCAGTTAAAACTATATTCGAAAGATTTAAGAAAAATGACTGAAGGACCAAATTGTAATGGAAGGACCTAAAAGTAATTTCAGAAGGACTTAAATGTAAGAAGAATTAAAACTTTTGAATTTTATTAAAAATAAATGTTTTTTTCTTTATTTAAAAAAGAACGACGACGCCGGCGACAGAGCTCCACCGCCAGTGACCATCAGAGGGGCTAAAATAGGCCCTCCTGTGGTCTAATCTTAGATCAGATTCCACGAGAAGTAAGGAGGAAAGAGAGAAGGATCCAACGGAGTGGATCGAGATCCTGATGGCTGAGGCAAGCTTCCCACCTCGCTCGCCGTCAAGGCTGCTCCAGCGACGTACCCGAGGAGGCCAACGGTGCTCGAGGCGACGATGCTACAAGTCGGTGGTTCAAAGGGCTTCGAGGTCTCGGGAGGAACCTCCTTCCCTCTCCTGGAGTTGAATGGGGCGGCAGGGGGGCTTTGCCAGTCGTTGGTGGTCCGTCTCCGGCGAGCTTGGTTGTTGCAGCACTCCAGTGGTCAAGGCGTGATCCTGAAGGTTCTGGAGTCCCTGGGGCACGCCGCGGAGTGTTTGCAGTGGCTTGGAGAGGCACGGGGGGTGCTGGAGATGTGCAGTTTCACCGGACCCCTTCGTCTTCCCTGGCGACGGCAGGACTAGTGTGATCCTCCCGCGAACAGCGTGTAGGCTACTAGGGGCGTCAGAAGGGCAATCCCAGGGCGTTTGGAGCATGTGGACAGCCAGTGGAGGAGGAGCGAATGATCAGGGTTCCAGGACACACTCTGGATTGCCCCCCCCCCCCACCGCTGTCGCCGGGAAACGGTGACGGCGGGACTCGGAAGAGCATCTCCGACCAGGGGATCACTCTGGATCCCCTGGAATTGCTCCAGGAAGAGAGAGAGACCTAGAGAACTACGAAATGAAGGCTAGGCAAGATCAGAGGTGTGTACCTGGCTTGGAGAACCTCTGCACCTCGCTAGAGCTCTGGAAACGACTGTCGTTCCTCTCCGCGAACTCTCCTCTTGCTCTGGCGCTCTGCTCCTTTCTCCCTCGCTCTCAGTTTTCTCTCTCGCGTAGCCAAAAAGGTCCCCTAACCTCTGGCTCCCCTCCCCTTTATATAGGCAGAGACCCAACGACCCAACACTTGTTGTAACAACCTAACCTACTAACAGAAACACTAACAGACTTCTAACTCCACTAACCGGACACCTAACAACCCAGCAGACTTACCAACACTGGAACGGTTGTCTTTCGCTTGCCCCCTGGTTGCCGACAATGGATGAATGGCGATCCAGGCCTTCGTCGGCGGCTGATCCAGTGGCTGGGGCAGCTTGGGTGATGCTGATCCATTGGTGGAATGGGCTGATGAAGGTGGGTTCAGTGAGGAAGAATTGCTCATGAGGTCTTGGTGAGATAATAAAACGAATTTCAAAGATGAATTTGAGAGGGAGAAATGGGTTTAAGGGGAAGAAGAAGAAGGGTGAAAATTTATGTGATTTTTGGTAGAAAAAGTATTAATGAATGAAGAAAGAGAAAAAAGATGAGTATGAGTGGAGGAACTAAAGTATTGAACTAAAATAAAAAAGGAAAAAATATTTATGATGGGATTGAAGGACTATGGGCTCAATTTGGGCTTAATGAGTCTTCAAGGGCCTTCATGGGCCAAGGTGGGCTAAATTGGGCTTTGTGGTCTTGGAATGGATTCAACTAGGATTAGAGTTTATTGGTGATTGAAAGCCCAGCCACCACACTTTCAACCTGTAAACTTGGTGTGTCTACAAATACCCTAAGATTCTAGAATTCTCCATGTAAGTGTAGAACACTATGAATTCCACATTTAACATTAAACACCTCATGTCCAACGTTCAACATAGTAAAAAACCAGATCACATTATTGTAGGTGTAGAACGCTAACATTGTTACGTTTAACATTAAATGCATGATATTCAGTGTTCAACAACCTAGACTTCCAAATTAATTTCCTAGCCCAAAGTGCTGCCTAAGATCTAGATCATTAAAATATCTTTATAGTAAAAAAAATATATCTCATTTGATAAAATAACATATCTCTATACTAAAGTAAACTTCTCATTTGATTCTTACTTTTGGTGAAACCTTCTCTTTCTTATTTTCTTCCTCCCCATCCTACAAAAATTATGTCACAAAATTAAAATCAATTATCAAAAAAAATCATATCTCATTTTTATTAAAATAATCAAATCTAATGAAACATGTAATATATAAATCATGTCTTACAGAAAAGCTAATCATGTAATATACAAATCATATTTCATGGAAATACGTAATATAAAACGTATCTCACAGAAAATCATATCTCATAGAAAAACAAATCATGTCTCACACAAATAAGAAATACAAATCATGTCTCACAAAAAACAAATTATATCTTACAGAAACACAAATCATGTCTCACAGAAACACAAATCATGTCTCACAAAAATGAATATCATGTCTCACAAAAATGAAAATCATGTCTCACACAAATAAGAAATACAAATCATGTCTCATGTCTCACACAAACGCAAAACATGTCTCTATTAAAAACAACATATCTCTATATTAAAGAAAACATATCTCATTTGATTAGACAATATATCTCGATAATAAAGTAAACATTTCATTTGAATCTTACTTTTGGTGGAACCGCCTCTTCCTTGTTTTCTTCCTCTCCCTTCTTTCTCCCCCCTCATTCGTCCCCATCTTACAAAAATCATGTCACAGAATTAAAATCAATTATCAAAGAAATTCATATCTCATTTTTATTAAAACAATCAAATCTAATGAAACATATAATATATAAATCATGTCTCACAAAAAAGCAAAATATACAGATCATATCTCATAAAAATGCCTAATATAAAACACGCCTCATTGAAAATCGTATCTCACAAAAAAATAAATCAAGTCTCATGGAAACATAAATCATGTCTCGACACCATCTTTTGTTATGATTATGATTATGGTTATGATGTGTTGATGTTAGGATCTTTTCTTGTGGCTGATCGAATGGTCTGAGTCTTGTTTGATTCTAGGAGTTCATTTTCTTTTGTCTCCGAGTCCTTTGCTTCTAAGATCGGGACCAGACCAACCAGATTGGCATTCCACCTAGATGCAGTCACTCCATTGGGAGAACACAGTCTAGCGTGGAGGTATCTGAGACGAGTTGATATCCAGTTGGGAGACAAGAATTTTCAGGCTAACTTGATTTTGATGGACATGCAGGATTATGATGTTATCTTCGGAATAGATTGGTTGGCACAGCATTCAGTCGTGATAGATTGTGCCAAGAAGAGAGTTCTAGTAGAGTGTCCAGACCAAGGTTGGTGTGTGGTGCAAGGCACCAAATCAGGGGAGCCCAAAAAGGTAATATCTGCTATCAAGGCCTATCATCATCGGGCAAGAGGCAATGTAGGTTATTTGGCTTGTGTGACTATTTCTACTTCACATGTGGTTGAGATTCAGGATTTGCCGGTGGTTCAGGAACACCTTGATGTATTTCCAGAAGAACTGCTTGGTATGCCACCATACAGGAAAGTGGAATTTGTGATTGATTTGGTGCCAGGATTAGGTCCTATTTCTAAGGCTCCATATAAGATGGCACCCATTGAATTGAGAGAGCTCCAGAATCAACTGCAGGAACTGATGGATAAAGGATTTATTTGTCCCATTGTTTCACCTTGGGGAGCACCGATTTTGTTTGTTAAGAAGAAGAATGGTTCACTTCAACTCTATATAAACTACCGGATGTTGAACCAGATCACTGTTAAGAACAAGTATCTACTGCCTAGGATCGATAATTTGTTTGATCAGTTGCAGGGAGCATCGGTGTTTTCCAAGATAGATCTGAGATTTGGATACAATCAGTTGTAGATTAGTGAGCCAGATGTGCAAAAGACAGCCTTTCTCACCTGTTATGGACATTATGAGTTTTTGGTTATGCCATTCAGGTTGACGAATGCTCCGGCTGCTTTCATGGACCTGATGAATAGGGTGTTCAGGCCCTATTTGGACCAATTTGTGGTCATCTTTGTGGATGACGTCTTGGTGTATTCTACAGATGTTCAGACCCACCAGAGGCATTGAGGATCGTACTAGAGACATTGAGACAGCATCAGCTTTATGTCAAGTTCTCCAAGTGTGAGTTTTGACTGGAGGAGCTGTCTTTCCTTGGTCATACCATTTCAGGAGAAGACATCAAGGTAGATCCAGGCAAAGTGAAGGCTGTGAGCAGTTGGGCCAGACCGAAGACAGTAACTGAGATTAGAAATTTCTTGGACTTGGTAGGATATTATAGGAGATTTATTCAGGATTTCTCAAAGAGTGTTGCATGGTTGACCAGACTGACTAAAAAGGAAATGCACTTCACCTGGGATTGGCAGTGCGAGGAGAGCTTTAATGAGTTGAAAGCTCGTCTGATGTTAGCTCTAGTTTTGACTTTGCTCTCTAGGAGTGGCGGTTTCACAGTCTACAGTGACTCCTATGGGACTGGTTTGGGGTGTGTGTTGATGTAGTTTGGTAGGGTGGTGGCGTATGCCTCACGCCAGTTAAAAGATCATGAGAAGAATTATCCCACCTATGATTTGGAAATGGCAGTTGTTGTGTTCGCCCTGAAGATTTGAAGGCACTATTTGTATGACAAACAGTTTGAGGTATACACAGATCATAAGTTTGAAGTACATCTTTATTCAGAAGGATTTGAACCTGAGACAGAGGCACTAGGTGCAATATACCAAGGACTATGATTTCAGCCTGTTGTACCACCCAGGGAAAGCAAATGTGGTTGCAAATGCTCTGAGCAGACGCACTCATGTCATGACTTGTCTGATGATTTGTGAATGGAAACTATTAGAAAAGCTACTGGAGTGTAGGCCTCAGAGACAGTCTCAGAGAGCTACCAGAGTTGTATTGGCCAATTTGTCTGTTCACCCGATAATGATCGAGGTGATTGTTGCCGCTTAGCAATATGATTCTTTTGTGTTAGACATTTGGAGGAAGCTGGAAGCTAGTAATGCCTCTCACTTTTTAGTCAAGGTAGACGGTGGATTGACGTATGACTTGAGGTTATATGTGCCTCAAGTGAAGGAAATCAAGAATATTTTGTTAGATGAAACTCAACTCTCTAGATACACTATTCATCCAAGAAGCATCAAGATGTATAAAGACCTGAAAAGAAATTTCTAGTAGCCTGGGATGAAGAGGGAAATTATTGAGTATGTGACAAAGTGTGCAACCTGCCAGATGGTGAAGATAGAGCACCAGAAGCCCGAAGGGACTTTGCAACCTCTGAACGTTCCAGTGTGAAAATGGAAAAATGTGTCGATGGATTTTGTGACAGGTTTGCCGAGGACCCGAAGAAAGAATGATATAGTTTGGGTCATTGTGGATCGCCTTACAAAATCAACACATTTCTTGCCAATGAAGGTGAATCTTCCCTTGGCAAAGCTGGTAGAGTTGTATGTAGCAAAGATTGTGAGATTACATGTCGTCCCAATGTCTATTGTATCTAACAGAGATACGAGATTCACATCGAGGTTCCGGGGAGCTTTACAGGAGGTATTTGGTAGAGTACTGAGCTTTAGTACCGCCTTTCACCCCAAGATGGATGGCTAAACAAAAAGGACCATCCAGTCACTAAAGGACATGTTGAGGGCCTGTGCCTTGGACATTGGTGGTAGTTGGGAGGATCATTTACCTCTGATTGAGTTTACATATAATAACAGTTACCACGCCAGTATTGGAATGGCACCATATGAGGCATTGTATGGCAGACCCTATAAAACACCCACTTGCTGGAGTAAAGTGGGTGAGATACAATTGATTGGGCCTGAGATCGTACAGTAGTACGAAGGCAAGGTAGACCTGATTAGGAAGAGGTTGTTGTCTGCCTAGAGTCAGCAGAAGAGTTATGCAGATAGGTGGCGAAGACCTCTGGAATTCGAACTAGGAGACTTCATTTTCCTAAAGGTGTCACTAACTAAGGAAGCGACGTGGTTCAGAAAGAGGGACAAGTTGAGCTCATTATATATTGAACCGTACCAGATTACCAAGAGGGTTGGTGAGGTAGCATACAGACTAAATCTGCCTCTAAAGTTGGTTGGTATACACAACACCTTCCATGTGTCCATGTTGAGGAAGTGTTTGGCCGATGCATCCTAGGTAATATTAGTGCAGCCAGAGGAGCTGCAAGAGGACTTGTTTATGGTTGAAAATATTGTTCAGATAATGGATAGGAAAGAGCAAGTCCTTAGGAATAAAGTGAATTCATTGGTGTTGATTCAGTGGCAACACCATAGAAGAGGCTACCTAGGAGCGCGAGGTAGACATCTAGAGACAGTACCTCTACTTGTTTTACTAGAGCTGAATTTCGAGGACGAAATTCTTTTAAGGGGGTTGGATGTGACACTTGGGCTTGATTATCCATTTTTAATTGTAAACTCTGTAATTAATTATAATATTGTATAAATGATTTATTAATGGATAATCTATTGTTTCTTGTATGTGTGAGGATTTAGTTGGCTTTCTGTGCACCTATTTGTGTTGTGGGGCCAATGTGGTGTCCAGTCTGAGGATGCACAGTTGCCTCAGTTTGCATGTCCATTTTTTCCTTTTCTTTCTTTCTTTTTTCTCTCTCTCCCTCATGAGATCTTATCTTCTTCTTCTCCGTTCTTCTTCTTCTCTCCAACCCGTGCCACCACAGTGAGCCTGTGCCACCTCGTCCCCTCCGACGCGAGGGTGATGGGATTGGAGGCCGCCGCGACGTGGGAGGAGGAGGAGATAAAGATGGGGAGATGGTGGAGAGGAGGCAAGCCAAAAAGAGAAAGAGGGAAAGGAGTGGTGCGTGAGCCGGAGGAGGAGAGTTTCGCCTGCATGGCTTGCCGGTGGGAAAAGCTTCACTGGGGCGTAGGGAGGTCGTCGGAGTGCCACCTGAGGTACGCGACCCCTCTTCCTCCCTTGTTTTGTGTTTTTAGTTTAATGAGTATAATGCATGAAAATGATGAATAAAGCATGATAAATCATGGAAAAATGATAGAAACGTGTGGAATGAAATGCATGATGTGTTTTTGTAGAGATCATGGGGTTAGGATGGATTTTCGTGGAATTATGCAAGTTTTTGGGTATGCATGCTACAGTGATTCAAAACGAGTTCCATGTCTTCACAATTTTTGTATGGATAGCATGATGAATGAAATGATGAATGTTTTGAGGGATTTTAAAGTAGACTCAAGGGTCTACACTCCATGATTTATTCATGTTTTATGATGTATGTTTGAGGGATCCACATGAGGTTCCCATTTCCGACAAAATGTTTGGGTCGAGACAGGGGTAGTGTTCTGGGCTCGGGGAATTCAGCATGCCGAACTGGGTTCGGCATACCGATTTCTTGTTAATTTGCAACCAGTCACCTGGTTTCGATAGATCGAGAATGCTTGATCAATCGAAACAGAGGGTTTTGGTATACCGAACCAGAGATTTTTGGTATATCGAACCTAATTTCGATCTATCGATTTTATCCCTTGGCCTATATGAATAAATGAGTATGAAAAATGGAAACAAATGGTTTTAAATGGGTAATGAGGACATGTGAATGGTGTTTTCCCATGTAAATATCAAGGAAGAATGTGGAATCCAAATAAGTGAATTTGAAAATGATTTTGGGTTTGAAGCATTAAAAATGAATAAAAGTAATTAAATGTGTGGTTTAGTGTGAGTTTTGGGCATGATACCCAATTATGATTTAAATACATGGTTTTGGAATGATTTTGAGTTGGGTCCCCAGTGGAGGGTCATGTGTTGAATGGAAAAGATTCCTGCAACGAAAAGAAAAGATAAAAAAATGGTTTTGAAAGGAAAACCTTAGAGTTTTGAAAATGAAATAATAATAATGTGTTGTGGAATCATGGGGGTTGGTATTGACAATATTGTGGGAAAATGATACTCTAAAAAACCAATTGTCAGACACGACCGTGATTGCTAGAGTGGGACCACGAGGGATTGGTGTCGGCAAATTGATAAGATATCAATTGTCAGATACGACCGTGGTCACCGAGCTTGAGATGGTGTAGGCTGAGCCTAGTATATGAATCAGGTGTTCGGGTCACCGATGGGACGTCAGAAAAAGACGTATCCATGTGCATATGAAAAGAAATTGAGACTAGTTAGCCTGGGCGATGTCCTCCTGCACGGGGAATTTCACCGCAGTAGTGCAGGAAGGTAGGGGAAATGTTGTCCTCACCTACTGCTTGTGTGCCTGGTTACCCCTGATCAAGGTAACATCAATAAGAAAAGTGGAAAGTAATTAAGAAAAGTGTGTGGTTTATGAAAATAAAAAGGTATGGTTTGACTAAGATTGGACTTGTGATTGGTCTTAAAATCCTAGAAATAAACAAGAATTGTGGTTTTAACTAGTTACCAACCTATGTTTGTGATTTTGGTTTTGAGTCCTGTGAGACATTGTGTTTTAAGCTGAACCTGGTCGAGGATATGGATTTCTTGGACTAAGAGAAAGGTTTAAAAAAAAAATACATGAAAAGAAGAAAAGATGAGTTTGATAAAGAATATGAGTTTTGGGAAAAGAATATGGTTTTGGAAATAGATTTCCAAATGTTTTAAAAGGAAAAGGAATGTGAACTTTTGGAAAGAGTATGGTCTTGGGAACAGATTCCCAAGTGATTTCAAGGTAAAAGGATATGATGTTTTAAAATGGATTTTCAAAAGAAAACCATGTTTTGTAAATTAAAAGTTGTGTTTTCGGTAAGTTTTGTCGAGTTTTGTTGTGTGTGTGTTTGGGGCGGGTACTGGGTGACTTAAATGTCACTCACGTGTGCTTTATTTGGTTTTCAGGTGTAGGTTGGGGTGCAGTCTAGTTCCGGTGCCTGAGTAGGCGCACATTGTTTCCTAGAGGTGCGCCTAAGTTACAGTTATTTAATTATTGCTGTTATTAGTGTAATTTACTTATGATACTATGATTTAGGTAACGTGCCTGGATTCGGGGCGTTACAGCAAATCATGTCACACAGAAACACAAATCATGTCCCACAGGAACACAAATCATATCTCACAGAAATGCAAATTGTTGTAAATATGTCTTGAATTATGTAGTTTGTTTAGGGTTAGTTTGGTCATTTGACCAGTTAGGTGCCCTAGTATTTAAGTTGGCTAAGGCACAGATCATGTAATCTCTTTGGCATAATGTAACCCTATTTTGTCTCCATTGGA
>JAMKQA010079641.1:0-12795 GCA_024699735.1 Posidonia australis
TGTAAGAAAATAGGAAAAAGAAAACCAACTCATGAGAACTACAAGGTGCAGATTTTTATCACGCAGATTTACATGTTGAATATCTTGCACAGGAAACAAACAATCTCATCATAAAACTCTTATGTAGACAGCAACCAAAATCAGGTTATATGTGAATGCATGGCATGTTTTAGCTTGGTGCAAGAGCTGAAATTAAAGAGGAAGGGAAAGAGAGGACCTACCTCCCGAGATGTTCCTTCTTGAAATATCAAAGATAGAGGGATCTCTGTTGCTTTGGAAGGACCGAGGATGCTTTGGAATGCAAGGGAATACTCCAGAAAACGAGAATATGCTGCTAGAGTATATGGCTTGCCCAAGATGCTTGCCCAGATCAGGATTGCTGAAATCAATGTTTCTAACCTCTTCTAATGGTTGCCTATAAGGGTCCTTATATAGGATTTCTCAAGGGTAACTCCTAGAGGATGCAAGGAGCCTCGTAAACGAAGAGCCTGGGAGGATTCCAAAGCATATTCGTTGGTAGAGGTAACAACCTTGGGAGGTGGAAAGACAGCAGCCAGCAGTCAGAGAAATGGCTGCGTGCCAGCTTGGTGCGCCAGGTAGGTGTGCTAGCCTAGTGCTCCAGCTAGGTGTGCCACTATAGTGCTCCTGTTCGATGCTCCAAATAGGTGCTCCACATTGGTGCTCCAGCTAGGAGCTCTTCCCTACTTGTTTGGATTTCTAATTGGGCTACGGACCTGCTATGGGCTTGTGGTTGGCTTAGTTAATGGGATTCAAATGGTGGTTGGGTTAGCCACATCCAAAGCAACATCTAGAAAGCTCATCTATGAGTCAACTCAAAATCGGGATGTCTACACCGACCGGTGGAGATATGGAAAATTTCAGACTTACCAACTGAGAGATGGCAAGTTTCGGACCTACTAACTAGAGGGGGATTTGGCAAGTTTTGGACTTACCAACCGAAGGAGGATATGGCAAGCTTCGGACTTACTGACCGAGAGATGGCAAGTTTCATACTTATCGACTGGGAGATGGCTAGTTGACGGATGCCACTCGAATAGTTTGGGATATTAGCCTACTCCGGCAAGGGCAAGATAGGACATCAAACTTGTCAGCCGAAGGGGAAAGAATTTACCATGCGAGATATGCTGTAGACCACACATGAGGCCTAAAAGAAGATGAAAATAAGACTTGTTCGACTAAAACAAGTCCAGCAGAGCATAAGTTACTGAGATTCATCTATTCAGAACGAATTCGGAACAGGAACACCTAGACCTCGCTCGAGGTCTAGAAGAAGATGGAAACAAGACTTGCTCGACTAGAGAAAGTCCAAAAAAGTTGGTTGGATTCCACCCTACCTAGTAGAGAAGTCTATGAAGACTTCATTCGTCTAGGCCCAGGCAACAAAACGAAATTCTCGACTATTATCTGGGTGGTCCCCAGCACCAAGTCAATAGGCAGAAGAGAGCAGCAGTTTGAACCAGTTAAGCACATGTTGTCGCAATGGTGATTTCTACTCCACATCAACCATAAGCAACCAAACAAGCTACCCAAAAGTGTTTTGATTGAAATTTATTATAGTCATCGAATATAATGAAGTGATTACATGCATTTCAACTTGAAATTAACTAGTAGCATAACGTGAATATCAAGAGTCTGCGTCATCCCTGGATCTCTTCGAGCGTGGAGCTTTGGGAAAAAGTGTATGACTTGGAGTAGCACTGCAGATCGTCCAGGCTTCTTCAACTTTGGCTTCATAATCTACTATACAACCTTTCCCATTTATGACTGCGAGATCCTTTGATCGTATGGAGCCACTAAGAAAGCGAGATAGCTCCTTAGTCATAGCATAAGAGCTCGGAGGGTACTCCTAGAACTAGGCTGGCATTAGCCTCTGAACAAAGGAATCTTGTTGATAGCCAAACTACCGCATCACGCGAACTGGATGATACTCAACTCCACTAGTCAGCCTCGACAGGATGATAAGCTACATATCGGCTATATTGAAGAAAGCATCAAAGTTATGAGTGGCCGAAGGAATGATGCGCTAGATGACTTTGTCTTCTATCAAACTTTCCAACTGCTCATACTCCATGTGAGCCAATGTGAGCGTGCGAGCATGACTGCTTTGATAGTAGGATTCAAAAGGTGACCGTTGTGGGCGTAAGACTTCTACACCCCGATGAGTAGCCAACTACACCTATACAAAAGCTCCACAAACATAAAAGTGCCGACAATGTCGCAATGACCAGTCTAAAGCTCAGTAAGTTTCTGCCAGGATAGCTAGGGCAAGTCTATCTAACCGGTGACCATTGCCAAAGCAATCATGGCAACCTCAACATTCACGACCATCTGACCATGACTGAAAACCAACTCTCCTAAGAAGCAGACAACAAAGCCTTTCAACCATAGCTCATCACCCAAGGAGGTACGCATTCCGGCCACCTTGTCAATGTAAGACAGTTGTAGCATAGGAGATTGTCCGTCAGAACAGATTAGTTGACGACTACAATCACCAGTTGATAGGCCAGTCAGTTCACTCAAGACTGAGGAGTATCCGTCGCACCGCATAAACAAAATGGGTCCCAGGAACTTCTACAGACAACACACTCGATGGAACTCCTCCAAAGTAGGAGTCAATTCGACTCTTCCGAAGCGGAATACATGATGGGCTGGCTTCCAGAACCGAGCAACTACACACAAAAAGTATCAAGAAACCTCCACCTTTGTGATATCCAGAAACTTTGTGGAGATGTCCCAAGTCCGCAGCTTGTCCCAATCACTTTCTGTTAATTTCCCAATCCATGCTTGGTGATCATTTGAGCAGTGCATATGTTTGACTATCGTGGGAAAACCAATGATCAATAGGGGGTTTCAACTTCTCCTGATTCAAGCTACACCAGAAAGGGATGAAGAGATCCTATAAAACAATCTCAAAACATTGGTTTAGAAATAGGCTTCAACTTTGTTCCATTCAACAACATTTTGTAAAGTCCAATGCAAAGAGAAAGAGTGCAACACAAGTGGTATTGAAAATCAGAAAGACTAGCCCAAAGTTGAATGTTACAATCAGGAATCGACTAAACAACGAACTATTGAAAAGACTACATCTTGTGCATAGTCCTGGCAAGAGATCCTGGTTACCAACCGGTTTTGACTAGGTACCAAAATAATGAGAGACAACCATTAAACCCTGATGATCAGGATTGTTTGATGATTGAGCCAACAAAAGGTGTTTAAGAAGCCGAATGAGGTATCTAGTATGCCCCTTGGGTAGATTACGATGGTCCTCAACCTATAGAGCAGCTGACATGCCCTTGGTCGAGTACTGGCTTAGTGTGTTTAACCATAGGATAGCTGACATGCCCCTGCTCAAGTACTGGCTCAGTGTGTCCAACCATAGGACAACTGACATGTCCCTGGTTTGACATAAATGGCCCTGACCAATAAGAGCAGCTTACATGCCCCTAGTCGAATACTAGCTCAGTGTGTTTAACCATAGGACAGCTGACATGCCCCTACTTTGACATAAATGGCCCTTACCAATAAGAGCATCTTGCATGCCCCTAGTTTAGGTGATGTCCTCTTGATCCTCTTAGGTTGAAAACTGCTAACATGTTCCAGCTAAAAGAACCAGATTAGATTCTGTGACACTTTTAAAATAATGTTTATGACAAGAATGCATGTATGTTGAATGATTTGTGGGATCTTATTAGCACCCTCAACATTGGAATGCTTATCACCATGTATACAAAGGAACAGTAGCTCCAACCCTCACAAGACTCTATCCAAGCCCTTAGTTTTTAGGTGGCTCTCTAGAAATGTAATATTGTGTCCAGGGCTCCATTCCAAACCCCATTGGACCATACCCTAATTTATTTTATTTTATTTTATTTATTCTATTTCCCTCATAGGTGTGTGGATTCACCCTATCCTTGGCTTGGAGGTAATAGGTACCTAGTCTATTGTGGGGTGTTACTGCTATTTAAAGGGTTGGCTAGGCCCTTTTGGGATATGCTTTTCCTGGTATTTACTCCAACGCCTCTCCAAGATAAGTTGTAAGGACAATGCTACCCGTCACGTCTCTCTCTTTAGGGTTGACTTCTAAGTACGACTACTATCGTCTAATTCTTTTATGCCTTTTCACAGATATATTTTTTTATTTTATTTCTCACACTCTCATTCTCACCCCTAACATTTTATCTAACACTAGGAGGTGTGTGTTCCCCGAGCGGCTTGGATATTTCACCCAATTCATGATGAAAGGTGGCTCCCTCATCCCCTAGGTTACCTGAATAGTATCTACCTGAGGAGGTGCTACGCATTCCCAACATCGACAAGCTTATTCCGCTTATCATCACTGGACTAAGATCTATGCATGTGATGATGATGACAATCATCTGCCTATAGATGCGTATGCTGAATGGGAGTTAGTATGTGCTATGATGCAAGGCTACATAGATGCATAAAATGAATTCGTCCATGCATGGAGAAAGATGACAGTGTCGCAGAGTGAGGACACAAGGTTTATGATCATTGATAGTACTTCTTCAGGTAACATGAATTAACTGGCTCCAACTGTTCAACGTGGTCCATTTCCTCTAGGTTTACTTCTCCTCTAGAGAATACATATTTGACTACAAATGGTCCACGCCAGTTAGGTCTAAACTTGCCACGACTATCAGGGAGATGAATAGCTCGCAAGACCAGGTCCTCTGGCAAGAAACTTCTAGGTCGAACCTTCTTTTGATAGGCTTTGCCCATGAGTTTCTGATAGCATTATGCATGATGCATAGCTTGCAATCGATGCTCATCTATCAAGTTTAGTTGAACAATGCGTTCCTCAATCCACTCTGCCACTTCCAACTCTGCTTCTTTCAAGACTCTGAGAGATGGTATCTCCACCTCTATAGGTAGGACTGCTTCCATACTACGCACTAGAGAATAGGGAGTTGCTCTAGTTGAAGTTTGAACTGATCTTCTGCAAGGCCACAAAGCGTATCGGAGCCTCTCATGCCAGTCCTTATCTATTTTTGCCATCTTTTTAAGAATCTTAGTTAGATTCTTATTGGTGGATTCCATAGCCCCATTCATCTGAGGATAGTACGGGGAGGACCTGTGATGCCTAATATGGAACTCCTGTAGGAAATCCTCGACCCTTTTGGCTATGAAATTTGTCCCATTATTAGAAATAACTGAATGCAGGACCATATATCGGGTAATGATATTGTTCCTAATAAACGTTTTAGTCACTGAGGCTGTCACTGTCATGTAAGATGCTACCTCCACCCATTTAGTAAAGTAATCAACAACTACTTGGATGTATTGATGTCCATTAAAATCTACTGGGTGGATAGCTCCGATAACGTCTACACCCCATGTTGATAAAGGCCAGGGTGACGACATGTTGTGGAGTTACTATGGGGGTGCATGAATGAAGTTTCCATGGACTTGACAATTGTGACATTTTCGCACAAACTGACAATAGTCTGTCTCCATGGTTGACCTGAAATAACCTTGTAACATTATTTTCTTGGCTAGTAACACCCAATTCATGTGTGGTCCACATGTCCCAGCATGCACTTGTAGCATTACTGTATCGGGCTCCTTTTTATCCAAACAGCGTAGAAATATCTAATTGTAAGACCTTTTGTATAAGTGACCTGCTCCAAGCACATATTTTGAAGCCAATCGGACCATAGTCTTCTTGTCTGCAGCTGATGCATCTGGATGGTGACTCCTAGTTTCCAAGTAGACTCTAATGTCATTATACCATGGGAGCTCTATTATGGAGTCTGCTTCTTCTATGCTCATGCAATGTGCCGGCTGGTCTGCGCAGGTTACCGACGCTTTCACCGTATCATCTTTTGGTATGGACAAAAGGATGTGGAAGTGGCTAGCGCATCTGCGTAGGTATTCTTGGCCCTATTCATGAATGAAAAACGTATTTCCTCAAATTCAGCCATTAGTATTAGAAGATTGTTATGGTATGGCACCAGTTTCAAGTCCTTTGTTCTCTAGTTACCATTAACATGTGAGATGAACAACATGGCATCGCCATGCATGTGCAGTTTTGTACACCCTGTTCGAATGCAGCCCGTAATTCAAGAATACATGCCTCATACTATGCTACATTGTTGGTGCATATGAAGGTCAACTTCCTCGAAAGGGGAATTATCTGGCCCTATGGGCTCTCCATTACTGCATCGATGCCCATACCTCTCCTATTAACTGCACCATCAAAGTAGAGCTGCCACCGCTCTTTGTCATGGGGTCCTTCTGACTCATCTTCCTCCATGGCAAACAATATATCCTCATTAGGGAACTAAGTTTGTAGGGGTTGATATTCTGGTAAAGGTAAATTTGCTAAATGATCTACCATGGCCTGTCCCTTCATAGATTTTTGAGTGACAAAAGTGATATCAAACTGAGATAAGAGTACCTGCCACTTGACACATCTACCAACCAGCGCAGGCTTCTGGAACAAGTATTTCATAGGATCATGTCGGCACAGCAATAGAACGGCATATGACATCATGAAATGCCTCAGGCATTGTGTGGCCTAGACAAGGGATAAGCATACTTTTTTGATAACGGTGTACTTAACCTCACAATCATTGAATTTTTTTACTCAAGTAATAAATGGCCCTCTCCTTACGGCCCGTTTCATCATGCTGACCCAAGACTGCACCCATTGAATGTCATGTTACTAACAAATAGAACAATAAAGGATGCCTTGGTGTTAGGGGAACAAAGACTGGTGGCCTTACCAAGAGCGTGTTAATTTTGTCAAAAGCTTCTTAGCACTCTTCACTCTAGTGAATCTATGCGTTCTTCCTCAAGAGCTTGAAGATCGGCTCACAAATCGGTGTCAAATGGGCAATGAACCGGTTGATATACTGCAATCGCCCTAGCAACCCTAAGACTTCTTTTTCTGTTGTAGGAGGAGGCATCTCGATGATGGCTTTAGCCTTGTTCAGTTCTACCTCAATTCCTCTTTGGCTGATGATATATCGTAGTAGCTTACTGGATGACACACCAAATACACACTTATTGAGGTTAAGCCACAGCTTATATTTTCACAAGCGGTTGAACAACTTCCTTAAACAAGAAATGTGTTCTTCAAGCTCCATTGACTTGGCTATTATATCATCTACATAGACCTCGATGTCCTAGTGCATGAGATCGTGGAACAATGCTGTTATCGCCCTTTGATATGTGGCCCCAACATTCTTGAGCCTGAACGGCATAACTCTGTAACAGAACACTCTCCATGGGGTGATAAAGGATGTCTTCTCCATATCCCTTTCTACCATTCTAATTTGATTATAACCTGAGAATCCATCCATGAATGACAACATTTTGTGTCCTGCAGTATTATCCACCAACACATCAATGTGTGGGAGTGGAAAATCATCCTTTGAGCTTGCTTTGTTTAGGTCTCTGTAATCAATGCACATTCAAACTCGACCATCTTTCTTAGGCACTGGAACCACATTTGCTAACCACTCTAGGTAGAGGACAACTTTTAGAAAGTTGACCTTGTGCTGCTTCATTATTCTCTCTTTCAATTTCAAGAGCCATTGCGGTCGCCATTTACGCAATTTCTGTTTGACCAGCTTGACGCTAGGCTTAAGCGGTATTGTGTGCACTACTACCTCAATATCTAGCCCAACCATGTCATCATAGCTCCAGGCAAAGATATCAGCATATTTTCGAAGAAGCTCAACAAGTTCTGCCCGGGCTTGTGTTGTAGGCCTAGCACTAATTTGCACTTCCTTGACATCTTCAGTGGTGCCAATGTTTATAGACTTAGTTTCCTCTTCTACATGCAAGTTCAGGCCTTCTGAATCATCATCATAAAGCTAGAAATCTATTGTGTCATGACTTTCTTCCTTTATTTTTGCATCCTCCTCCTCTCCATATGTAATAAGTGCAGAAAGGACTTCTTGCTAGAATGATGGATCTGTATCTCCAAAGGTATATATTTGCTCAGCTCTCTACCCTTGATGATTCTTTAGAATGGTTACTGTCACTCTGGTCTTTTTGTACGCACTTCTGACGATCTCAGATTCTAACATTTCCAAACTTGCAGATGTACCTGGCTGTTTCACTTCTTTCACAGCCCTATTATGTGGATAATTGCTTTTACTTTTCTTGTTTTCTTGAATGGTATGTATAATGTGTGTGACAAGTTGGCGGCTATCCTTCGACTGCCTGATGTGAGTGTTGCCGCCAGCATTCTCTCCCGAGCCTAACTCAGGATCTTTTTTTTTCGACCCCATTGCTCTAGTGGGGCTAAGTCTAATAGTACCACCTAGACCCACCTCCTGGCTGATAGGAGATAAACTCCTCTAGTCTAGCGCTCAGTGATCTGTCCTTCTCTATGGCCATGATAGTGGACTGACCTTGTGAAATTGTCTTTTCTATAATGTATTCTGACATTACCACTTTTCCCTTTCTGTGCCTGAGTTCACTCTGTGTCTTCCGCTAGTGCCGCCAATTTCTCCAGATATAAAACTTCCAAATCACTATGTATGTTGTCAACTTGTGCTACTACAGCATCTCCCTCATCTTCATCGCATGCAAAATCCACATAGTACGCACTGGTAGTTTCTCGTACTCTAGGCGGTGATTCCAGCTGACCTAACTGTAACCCCATCAAAGCTAACTGATATGCAAATGAAGTTGTGCTTGAAACTACTCCGGTCGAAACCGAGACTTCACCAGGATCTGTAGGAAGACCATCGGCTGACTCTGGAGGTGGCAATACCAGCACAACTTTCCTTGGTGGAAAAGACGATGTTGAATCTTTTATATCATCCACAACCTCTTCCTCAGAGTAGTAGTCCTTAATGCATACCCACTCTAATCTGCTGATTGGTTCACTCCGTTCAGACACTGCAAGAACAATACTCTGATTGTGATCTAGCAATCCTACACTAACAAAGTTAGTTAAACCCCTTGGAATAACGAGTTTTCGGAACTTACGAAGCTTCGAGAATCCATCCTACGGTTTCCACTGGTATCCCAGTCCTTTGAACTCTCGCCTTTTCTCTGCGGCAATTGGTTCGGCGATTCCTTGGCCATTCCACCCGAGGGGTGCTTCTTTCTCGTACCCCAACCTCTAACACAGATTCTCGACCATCATGAAAGGATTGCCAAAAGCAACCAAATGACTGGCATGCTCGAGAATCGGAATGAAATTGACCTGCTCAAAGCGGTCGACATAGTATAGCACATTAGAAGGCTTCGGGTCAAAATGGATGGTTCGAAGAGATACAAAAGAGACTACCTCAACCTTCTCCTTTTCAAGATTTTCCACCATTACAACAATGATGTCCTTGTTCCAATGGAACTTAATCATTCGATAAAGAGTTGAGGGGATAACTTGATGCTTGTGGAGCCAAGGGCATCCAAGCAGGAGATTGAATGATGGCTTAAGGTCAACAACATAAAACTCAACCTCAAAATGAGTAGGACCAATGATCAGAGGAATGATCAAAATTCCTAAAGCATCATGCGTGTGTTGTCAAATGCTGTCATTCCTTTCACGGCTGGGGTAATGTCCTTAGATTTAAATCCGACCTAATTTGTGATTCGCAAAGGGAAGACATTTAACCAGTGCCATTATCCACCAAAGTAAAAGGAATGCGAAAATTCTGGTATTGCACTGTGATGAACAAGGGTTGGTTATGATTAGTCCCTACCCAGGGTAGTTCTGATCTAGAGAAGGAGATCACCTGCAACGTAGCTATCATTCCTACCATGCTGTCCAAGGCCGATGGTTGTATTGTTGGGGAAACATGGGCGGCTTGGGAAACTTAGAGAAAGGCCACCTGATGTTCAATCGATGAATGGATTAGGTCCCAAATGAAAATGTCTACTTTAACTTTCTTTAATTGGGCAATGTTAGCTATAAGTGGGTCTATCTTGGCAGTGGTGGGGTTAATTCTTGGGATTACTTCTACAGGGATATGATTGGGAATTTGTCTTCTTGGCTAGGAAGATGAAGTTGTTGGCTGGTTGGGCTTGTTTGCAAGAATTGAGGCCTTATACACCCATCCTGACCGCGTTACCTCAACATACTTTTATGTGGCATAACTGTAAGGTATATGGTGAGTATCCTGTGTCAGGTTAACAACTACAGGAGCACGGGCCTTCAATTCCATTGGGACCAGAGCTGGTGAAGTGGGTATTGGTGTTTGGTGGATCAGGTCATCTTTCGGCTTGGTTAGCAAATTGACTGATGATGAAGTAGATTGCAAGGAAGGTTTTGTGACTATGCGCCTCGGTCTAGCAGTTAGCAAGATCATATTGATTGCAAAATTGGTAACTTCAATAAAAGACTGGCTGAGCTGATAAGGAAAAGGATCTAAGATGATGAATGTGAAGAGAAGGGTCAAACTGTGAAGGTGCAACCTCATTAGAAGAAAGAAGATGAACTCCTGAAGTTCTAGGTGCATGCTCAGGCAAGGGTCGGTTGACTGTATTGCTATGTGTAGATGTATAGGAATGCGATGTCGGAGCAACGAGGACAGACTCTGCCTCCTACATGTTGATAATGATGACCTTATGGTCAATCAAGTCCTAAATTGCATCTTGGAGTGTAAAATAGTTATCAGTAGAGTGCCCTGCAGCTCAATGGTAACTGCAGAATAAATCCGCTTTATGGTAGACTAGATCAGCGGTGGTGGTGATTTGTGATGTGAGTGGTGCCCTAGGTGTAGAGGTGTAGACTACCTAACTCTGTGATGGCAAGCTCACCACACTAACCGACATAACGAGAGCTCCTACATATGGCACGACATTCTAGGCAGTGTCCATCTTTCATGCATATCCAGTGTTGGATCCATTGTTGTTGCTAGTTCCTCCTGAAGCCATGGTTTTCATGGCGAATGCCACTAATGTAGCAAAAATTCCACTATGTAGTGAGCTCTCAACACGGGTGCCCACTTTAATACAGGATGCAAAAGTGAAATGGGCTGAATGCTCAGCAGGGCGTTTGTGGCTGGCTGTGCCCCTCGGATTATTATCTCCATATATTTTTCATCAGAAGGTCTATCGCGAACCTGTGAAGCGAGGGCTCGCCAACGCTCGACATACTCCCCGAACGGCTCGTGGGGCTTTTGCTTTGTCATGATTATGTCCTTGCGCTTTAGGACCATGTTAAGATTGAATGAGTATTGCCCCAAAAAAGCCTAGCTGAGATCATTCCAGGTCTTAATGGTGGTCATATCTAGAGATGTGAACCACTTTAAAGCCAGACCTGTGAGGCTCTTCTTGAAAAGGTGAATAAGCAGTCTCTCGTCAGCGTGCAACTGAGCAAGATCACCATAATACGCCCTAAGATGCGAGATTGGGTAGCCTTTCCCATTGTATTTTTCAAGCTCCGGGATGTGAAAGTTTAGAGGGAGTACAGCCTTTGGAAAGTAGCAGAGGTCCGAAAAGTTGTAAGATTGGCGATCCCCACCCTGCACTTGTCACAATGCTCTCTCCAAGTCATTCATCCTTGTGAGAAGTGCATTTGGGGTTGCTGCTGACATTGATTGTGTAGTTGGTCGGGTCCCGCGTCGCTGTGTTTATAGCATCCATGTGCTCCCCTAGATAAATCATCTCGCCACCTAGTGTCGTAGCGTGATGACCAACGTACTCATGCATGTGTGTTGTTTGTGGTGGAATGAATGCTGAGACCTGTATCTGATGTAAGGGTGAAGGAATGACAGTATGCTGTGCTATATGTGGTGTTGCGTGTGGGAGCAACAACTGATGAACCGGTATGGCCAGGTTCACAGGTCGTTGTACTCCTTCCAGCCCAAAAGGTTGACCACCAACAGATGGAGGAATATGCTGTGTGTACAGTGGTGAGGATACTAATGGCAAAGAAGTGGTGCCTGTCATCGAGGCAGCGAGAAGCTGTGGCGACGACTGCGGTGGTTGTGTGATTGGTGCAGAATGAAGCGCTTGAGCAGGTCAAGATGGATCTTCAGGAATATGGCAAACAGGTGTAGTCAAAGTAGGATCCAATGGAAAGGCCATGCTTTCCAGCCTCTGTGCAAGAACCAGAAGCTGTTGAGACGTACAGTAAGAGAACAATCGGTGGCAGTACCAAGGGCCAGAAGAGTGAGTCGAAGGGATGTCAGAGGGGGCTGAAATTCAAGGATCCTGCGGGTCGAATTCCTACAGATGAAGCAATCGCAGCCAGCTGTGTATCAAGTGGAGCTGAACCAACCAATGGACAGGACATTATCAGATCAGATGCCCTAGTGGTGGTCATAGTAATTGCCTCCGTCATGGGTTCCAAACAAATTAGGGTCTGCCAGTGTCCCGAAACTAGAGGATAGGGAACTCCATGAGCCTGGAAGTGGCTATCATGGAGTGCAAGTGAAGTGACAAATGTCACTATAAAGGAGGAAGGAGGGGTAGAAACGGGGATCCCCCTAGAACAGTTGGTACAAAGGTCTTTGAGGCTCACTAGGCCATAACGGACAGCTAACGTGTAAGGATGGGACTGCGATTAAAAATTGGAGGACGATACTTGCGAGGAGCTATCGTCGGAAGTGACGGATAGCCCAAGGAAAGATAGGCAATAACAATGCCTCTAGCCTAGGAACTCGCACACAACACCTTATACCTGATAGAGGAAAAAACCTAATGTGTTAGCAATGAAGAAAAGGCCGAACAACAAAAGAAACAAGTAAGCTATGCAATTGTTCGTTAGGGTGGTATGAATGGCACACATGCACATGAATGCTACTAATATGCGCTCTCTCACCATGCATGTCCCACATGGGGTTG
>JAMKQA010079643.1:0-12568 GCA_024699735.1 Posidonia australis
CTTGAGGCCAGGTCGATCACCTGTGGCCAGGGTGATACGACCAGTATGGAAATAATGGAAATAATGAAAATGTGGATTTGTGTGTGTAAACTAGTTTCTAGCCCGATTTTGTGGTAAATTGTGCCGTTGGCTTTTAAATGGTGTTTTGGGCTAGGAAACTAGATGAAATGATTTGTTTTCTCCAGTGTTGAGAATAAAGGCTTTGAAAAAGCATGGGATTTGAAAGAAAAGAAAAGAAAAGTTTGAAAAGCATTGCTTTATGAGTTTTTGAGAAAATCTGCATGTGAGGGTTTAAAATGATGCTTTCTGGCAAGGTTTTTCTATGTTTTTGGTGCTGTTTTTGGGGCGCGTACTGGGTGGCATTCTTGTCACTCACGCGTGTTTTTCTTGTCCTCCTGTTTTCAGGTGCTGAACTATAGGAGCAGTCTTTCCTGGTGCAACTTTTCGAGCTACACTTGCCGCACACAGGTTTGGGTAGTTAGCTTTATTTATCTTAATATTGCTACTTGGTTGCATTTATTTGTGTTTGGATAGTTCTTGTACTGTTGCGTAGCACTGGGGTGTTACATGAGTTAACCCCACTTTTGATTCTTTTGATATTGGTATGGTTTTCTAGAACATTGTTTTCAAAAACATCATCATTTCATGTGATTTTCTTCATATCTCACCATTTTCCCGTTTTACATCGACTTCTTTGCAATTTTTCAATTTTGATTTCCACAATGTTTTCTATGATTCAAATGATTTGGGTCGATCGCATTATTGATTCTCTTATGGTCGGTATGATTTCCCGAATCATTCTTGCCAAAAATAGTCATTTCATGTGATTTTCTTTGTCGTTTCATGTTTCATTATTCCGTCATTTCGTGTGGGTTTCATTGGAATTCTTGCATACATCTTGCATGTCCATCTAGTCATGTAACACCCGTAAAATTCATTTTGTAATTAATTACATTTTTATGAATTTTATTCCTGGACAGGTGTTACTGTTTTGAGGCTTGTTGTGTAGTTTTGTGCTTTTGGGCTTGGGCCTCGTGGGCTGGCTTCTACTTGCATGTTCCTGTGCATGGTTGGCACTGTGTATTGTGGCACTGTGCATGTGGGGCCCGGGTGTGGGTCCGTGTGGGGCCCAGGTGTGGGGTCTATGTGGGGCCCATGCTCGTGGGTCGTTGGTTGTGGCTGATGGTTGGGCGGAGTGGTCGGTGTGCTTGTGTAGTGTGCCAGTGGCTGAGACGTGCAGGTGAGCACGCTCATAGCTACCGTGTGCACAGGCTTTATAAGTAGCACCGCACTCCTCCGCCACTCGTCGTCGTCCTCCCCTTCTTCCTTCTTCTTTTCCCCCTCCTCCTCGACGTGTGCACTTTCCCCGCCCCACATTTTTTTGCATTCCTATCCTTCCTCCCCACTCCTCCTTCCTTTGTCCCCCTTTTTCTCCATCCACCTACATCCCCTGTTTATTCTTCTCATGTGTCGACGGAGAGAAAGAGAGAGGGAGTGCAGCAGAGGGCTGTGGTGGCTTGTGTGGCACGTGGAGCTTGGGTGGAGAGTCCCTGAGGCCGTGGGGTAGCTACGAGCATGCGTGGTCATTGGAGTTCACCGGAGTCGGTCGGGGATCGTCAAAGGTCGTTTCAAGTACGTAACCCCATTTTAATGTGTAGAAATCATGTAAAATGGTAGAAATTCCTAGGATGCATGTAATCTAAGCTAAATTTATTGTTTTAGAATTTTTGAGAATTTATTGTGGCATTTTTGGATATTTATGTGGTTGTTGTGTTTTAGGTCGTTTTGACCCTTCTGCCTTTGTGATTTTATATCTTCATGCATGGTGAATGGATTTTAGTTTTGCTTGTTAAGATTTGGAGTAGCCTCGAGGGTCTACATCTTATGTTTTATGCATGATTTTTTGTGCTTGTTTAAGGGGTCCGATCGGAGGTCCTAGTTGGGGCAATTTTACACTGTTGGGTTTGTGTCGTTTTCTGTTTTTTGCAGAATTCAGCATACCAAACCATTTTGGTATGCTGTTTTTCTATCAAATTAGGTCTTCTAGTCGAAATTCAATCATCTGATTTTGGACGATCGCCCAAATCAGTTTTTGGTATACTGAATTTGGCCTGAGTGTTGACCACTGACCTAATTTGTCTACCAATCCAGATCGGTCTACCAAACCAGGGATTTTTAGCATACTAAACCTATTTTTCGGCATGCCGAATCTGGGCCCAAACGAGTTTATAAAATGTGTTTGTGGTTTGTAGACATTTGGCCTTGTTATTTGCATCATATGCATTCATCTTGTTTTGTGGTTCGTTTGTGGTTTTCCTCATCTTTCCCTTAAAAGACTAGGTGGCAACTCTGATTTTTTGTCTTATCTTATCTTACGCCTTTGCCATCTTAACATGGCTATGACGTCCTCCCTCAGGTGCGACTCCACGCCAAATTCTCGGGCAGGCATGGTCACAGAACTAGCGGCTTCGCTGGGGACTAGCAGATTTCAACTTTCAAGTTAGTCACTTTTCACTTGCTTTCTAAGGCTTTGGCTTCACATGCTTGTTTGTTTGCCTTTTTGTGCTTGTTTGGTTATTTAGCGTGCCTTTCAAACTTTCTTTTACACATTTGCTCTGTCACTGCACTAACATGCCATATATCTTTCCTTTTGATTTGATGGATGCTTTCTTTTCACATTCATGATGCCACGACACTCGCACATGCCATGATCATACGTTTTGCTTGTTGTTTGCTAGCTTGTTTGCCTTACTTGTGTATTTTCTTCTCCTTTTGCATTTAATATGATTAGGGGAGTAGAGACATGTTTGTTTTCCATTTCTGATTTAAAATAAAACACACAAACTCAAAGAAACAATTAATAAGGCAAAACTAGAGACCAATTTGAACTCTTTTCTCCTCTGGTTAATAAAATGCAAGTAAAAGACACAAAAGCATATTGCATGATTGATCATATAAGGCATGCATCTTCTCCTCTGAGTCCACCTATAGTTTGCGAAGGACAATTTTGGTAGCCTGTTCTATAGCTTTGGCTAGGGCATGTTGCTAGTTTGTCCCCCATTGTCTGGGGTCTTGTCGGTGTTAGTAGAGGGTACAACTCCATGCTACTGTAGGAGATGAGGCCACCAATGCACCACCCTTTCACTGCCTGCGCTTTGGCTAGGATTTAGACCGGAGACCTTACTTTCTAGCTGAGTCGGAGGCCCATCTACCCTTGTGTGATCCTAGAGTAGGCAGCTTTGTAGGACACACTAGATTGGTGAGAGAGAGCATAATAGACGCATCCATGTGCATGAATGCTATTCACGCCACTTTAATAACTGCATCTTGTTGTTGATTTTAACACCAGTAGTTTTCTTTTTTCCAGGATCGAGCGTGAGTTCCATAGCCAGTGCTTGAGTGTTCCTGCCTTGATTCACCCGTTTGCGACATTTCGTTAATGGATCATCTTTTCTCTAGTTATTCGTCACTTCGACGATAGCTCGTCCTAGGATTCATCCCTTTATTTGCCATCGTAGTCTCATTCGCACCCGTTCCTGGTCAACCATGGCCCAACGCACTAGTGAGCCTCTCTCCACCACTATTGCTCAGGAGGGCACTCCATTTTCGGTCCCTCCTACCCTTACTATGACTTCAGTTGTTCACTCTATCCCCTTTGTGCATCACAGAGGTTCTGTCCCCTACACCATAGGACATCCACAGACCTTGGCCGGTTTGGAGCCAGGCACAGAGTCTATCTCGGTGACCCTTGCTCTGGTTCCAGATGTATCACTGATATCCTCGCTCCCTTAGGGCCCTTTTTCTTTTAACACTCAGCCCACTACGACAACATCCCTTGCAGGTTCCCTACCTCTAAGGTAATCTGTATCCGTCTCGTCTTTGACATCCAGACCATTAACTGTGCCACCCCTCACTGTCCCTAAGGGATCTCCTACCGCACAGGCAGAATATCTGTTGGCCCTCGCCTAAGAAGATTGAGGGCATGGCCTTTCCTATCCAGTCTGCTATAGACCCCACTATTCCTAAGGTTCCCTGGCAACCTGCTCTGGTGTTTCAGGCATCACCTTTTACACCACCACCTCAGCCCTCACCCCAGCTCCTCACTACACCCACGTTATGGGTGACGCCACTGCCTCACTTACTGACACCCCACTTCACTGCACAACATTCTAGTCTAGCATCTGGTGGCCAACCCTTGGGTTGGCTAGAGTACAACATCCACAGAACCTACAGCTTAGTGTCATACCACTACAGCAACTGTGTGACCATGTTGGTGGAACCCTGCATGACTCCACGGTGTGTGGAAACACATGAGGAGTCTCGATATGGTCACGACGAAGATGGTGAATCTGAATAAGAAGACTAGACTCGGAAACACCAATGAAAGATAAGAAAAAGGATTCGCCACCTAGTCTTTTAATGGAATGATGAGAAAAACCAAGATGCATATAAATGCAAGAAAATAATGTAAATGAATGCAAATGAATCAATTATGCTTTGTGCCTAATGGATGCAACACTTAGCCATTGCATGCCAGAGAAAGGGTAAGGATTCTTGTTATGAATGGAGAAGGTATTAGGCATCCCCATAAGTCCAAAGAATTCGGTCTTTCTAGGTTTCCTACTTGCTAATGATCTAATGTGTGTATACTTGTCTACTCTTAATGCGTATGTCTAAGATGAACACGAAAACATAACAAATCAAAGAGAAGAAATGAATAAAAGAGAAATGATAAGGAAAATAATCTGAGGGACAATGTAGGCATTGAAAATGCCACTTTACTGTACGCCCTTGGGCGATGAGGAAAATCGTGAAAATCAAAAATATTCAGAAAACATCACACAAAACAGAGAAAACTTAAGAAATCCAATGAGAGAAAAATAATCCTTGTTTGGGTCAATGTTGACATTGTCAAGCCTGTTAATGTACGCCCTTGGGCGATGAAAATCCAAATCAAATCAAAATCATTGGGGTTAAATTACATGTTCCTAGGTAATGACTAAGGTTTCTAAGGTTAAATCAACAAAAATGATAAAGAAAACACATTTTATGCAATTTTAAAGATGTTGGGGGTTAAATGTGCAAAACTATGCATTTTTTGTAAAATTGGGATTCCTAGGGTCTAATCTGTAAATTTACCAGTAAAACATGTATTCAGTGTAATTTTGAAGAAAATCAGGGACAAATGTGCAAATTAATGGACTCATGGATGAAAATATGAATTTCCATGGTCTAATTTGCAAATGTGCCATAAAAAACATGCATTCAACGTAATTTTAGTGAAGTTCAGGGTTTAAAATGAAAATCTATGCATTTTTTGAGTAAAAACCATGAATCTCTAGGGTTTGGTTTGCAAATGTGCCAGAAAATCATATTTTCAGTGTAATTTTAGTGAAGTACATTGTTTTATGTGCAAATTAGGGACTTAAGATGAATGAAAACTAAATCAGAGGGCTTTATGACAAAATTTAAGGCCTGAGAAATATTAAAAGAAAACCACAAGAATCACACTGCAAATTTACAAAACAAAACATTATTAAAATGATTTAAAAATGAATGCCGGGACTGATATGCAAAATAAAAGGACCTAAATGTAAACAAAAGAAAAGAAATGAAGTTTTTTAAAAAAAGAAGTTTTAAAAACACTCGACGGTCGCCGACGACTGCACCTTGCCGACGACTATCACTTGGGAAGGCCTGGAGAAGCCATCTAGGCCTTTCCCATCATGCGATTCTCCATCTTTGGAAAACCCTCAAGAAGCCAACCCCTCCTTGGAAAGGCTATCCTGTCTCTCAAGATGCTATTAGCTACGGGGCACGTGTTCCACCCGCACTGGCTACCATAGGGTATGCCTCCTTACGACGTCCTCCACACACGGTGCTCAGGAGAGAGTGTCATACCTCCACACCAGACAACACCCGAGCCTCAGTGCTCACAGCAACAGTAGGAGTATCATACCTCCCCATCATGCCACAAGACACCTTAACCCATGGACCACAACCCTCGCCTCGAGACAACAGTCATGGATTCTCATACCTCCAGAGCTCGATGTCCCTCAGCCTCAAGTATCTCGGCCCCTAACCTCAATCAGAGAGTCATGCCCGACCACTAGAGAATGTCGTCGCATTCCCAAGTCCTAACGATACGGTCCCACACTGTCTCAGCCCGCACACAGAAAACTAGGAAAACCATTTTCCAAATCTACCAACTCATCTCTTTGAAATCATTTTCAAATCATTTTTATATCTTTGAAAACACTTCCAAAACCTCAGCAAAATGGCACATCAAGTGTCGTAAGGGACCACCACTAACGACCCACAATCCCATCTCAATGGGACAAAACAAACCAATCCTAAAATACATTTTCCAAAAATCTAGAAAAACCCCAAAAATGCCATGGTAGACCCACGCATGTGGAGCACACGTCTGGCCAGCACCCCTAGCACTTTCGTTTGAACACTAATAGAGCCTGGACCAGGGGCCAAAGCCGCTGCTGAACCCACGCATGTGGCCTACTCAATCAGCCCGCGCCCCTAATTTTCTGTTAGAATTCAGACGTCCTGCAGCAAGGCACCCAAAAAATCGTCCGAAGTGGGAGCTCCAATCGAACCCCCCAAACAATCACAAAAAATCTTGAATAAAACATATGCGGTAGACCCTCAAGTCTACTCCAAAACCCAATAAGCAAAACTGAAATCTGTTCACCAAAGTCTACTCTAAAATCAAATAAACAAAACTGAAATCCATTCACCATGCATCAAGATACAAAATCACAAAGGCATAAGGGTCAAAACGACCTAAAACACACCAACTGCTATAAATACCCATAAATACCACAATAAATGCTAAAAAAATTTAAAACATTAAATTTAGCCTAAATTACATGCATCTTTCTACCATATACATGATTTCTACAGATTAGATTGGAGATACGTACCCAAAACAAGCTCCAGCGACCCTCCAGCTGACTCTGACTAACACCAGCGACCCCACACGGCCACAGCCAACGTACGACTTCAGGGATGACACTCCATAGCTCTGTACATTGCCACGAGCTGTCGCATGCCACCACCTCTCGTCCCCCCACTCTCAGGCTCTCTCTCTCTGTTTCTCACCCACACCCACCAGCAGGCGGGAAGGAGGAGTGAAGAAGAAGATAGAGAAGGAGTGGAGGGGAAAAGGAACGGAAGGGAAGGAGGCTTGGTTGGGGCTCTAGTTCTCCACATCGCTCGGTCTCTACCGAAAAATAGGGGAGGATAAACTGGCAAGGAGGAGAAGAGAGGGAGGTGTGTCAGAGAACACTTGCCCTATGCATGCATAAATATGCAAGGGAGGAAGTCGCTGCGCACCTGCCCACCAACCCCCAGCATACACGCACCAACAAGTCTCTGACCACCCTCTAGCCTCGCCATACACAACCCAACTCCTAGCTCCAAGGCACGAGCCAATGAATTCCTACATCAAAACACTCCCACCAACCAGCCCACAACGTGGGCCCCACACGGACCCACACCAGGGCCCACAAGTACAGTGCCACAATGCACAGTGCCAACCACGTACAAGAACATGTCAACAGTAGCCAGCCCACGAGGCCCAAGCCCAACATACAAAACACACCAACGGGCCTCAGAACAGTAACACCCTTCCAGGAATAAATTTATTAAAATGTAAATATTTACAAAATGAATTTTACGGGTTTTACAATCCTAGATAAAAATGGGAACAAAAACTATTTAAGCTCAACAAGTTAGTTTTTGAATAGAATGATACCTTATAGATTAGTTGCGATTTTTGACATTTCAATCTGTAATTTTCTTGGAGTTTTAACCTTTAGAGTTTGTAGTTGAGTGAAATGGGCAGTGTGGTAGAGATTGTGTATGACTTGATATTCTAGAATTTTGATTACTTGAAATAAATTGAAATTGAAAAACCTTGTGCATTGCAGCTTTAATATATATATTAAAGAAGGTTATTCTATGTAATTGTCATGCATTTTTAACATTTTTTAGTGTAACGGGGTATCTTAGATGCATTGACACTATGGACTGCTTGAAACTTCAAAGTCCTCTAATCAATGTGTGAAGGGGAAATTTCATTCATTGGATCAGAACCATTCTGCATTAGGAAAGGGCTGTCTTTTTCTCAGCACTATCTTGTGCAATCATTTGTTTAGCAATGCAATTGCGGTGTGCTATCTTCTCTATTTTTCCCAGATTGATTGAAAATGAGCAATAATTATTATTCTTCTACTGCATGTCGCTTATGGCCAACCCTCAAGATATATACCTTTAGATTACTACCTTAAATGTTTCTTTTGGCTTATACCAAATGTTATAAACTTCTGAAATCTAGGCATATTTTTCCTCAATAAGTCTATGGTTTTTATTGTCATGGCTCACGAATTGGGTGAGTTGGGAAGCAAGTAGTCAGTCTATTCATGCATTCCATATATAATGAAATATCCTGTATCTCATAATTTCTAAAGTAACTTCAGGGATTTCAAGAGATGAATTGTTTGACCAATTTTATGCTGCACTTGACAAGATCTTATTTTTTGTTGCCACAACTGATGGAGAGGAGGATCATATGCAACTTACAAAAGCAACATATTTCTTTGAAGAGGCGTTATTGGTAAAGTTGTTTTCTTTTGGTTTCCCTTTTATTAAGATTATATGAGTTGACGGTTTTCATCCTGCTTGATAAACTCATTGCATTTTCAGCATACAATAATACATTCTTCTAGCAATTCAAAGGAATGAATAAACATAATAACAACAAACCATCATTCCATTCTTCTAGTTGTACAAAGTCGCAAGAAAGAGGCTAGGCTTTTTTTTTCTTGTTTTCTTTGTTGGAATAAAGTAGCACTTATGAGCGTGTGTGATTTCAAGGCTGCTACTTACACCCAAATCTCTAACTATGATGAAGCAATCATGGATTGTAGGAAGTCCACTGAAATTGACCCAAATTATGCCAAGGCTTATAGTTGACATGGACCTGTTTTTTATGCACTAGGGAAAGACAAGGAAGTTGTGGTACATTTCTTAAAAGGTAGCATTGTATCGAATTTGATATTCCTTGCCATAAATGAATACTCAAAACTGATAATTGGTGCTTATACGGTAATACCATATGTCTAGAATTTGAAACTTCTAAACCTATCAATGACAGAATTTTCCTCAGGATGATTGAAGCTATTTGTATTTTTGATTGTTTGCCATTATCCGTTGATGACATCCTAGTAACATTTAACAAAGATCTTTTAATTTATCTCAATTCGATAACCAAAAATCTGAAATATATCATGATATAAGTAAAAAGGATTTCATGACTCGGATGTTTTGAGCTATAGTAAATCTTACTTGGATTCACTTTCATCCGTATAGCTTTGCAACTAGATCCCAATAATGATTTTGCTTAAGAAAATATTTGGGTATATTCTCCTTGTTTTTCTAAAGTTCTACTTCAGCTAAATGTTTCCCTCATGTAATATGATACATACATTGTTTCTTTTCTTTTCCAAGTGTATATATGAATCTTGTAAGGCTGTGTTTACACACTTTTGACCTCTCAATGATTTATCATGATGATTAGCACACTTATGTTGGATAGGGGATTTGCATTTCTTGCTAACAGGAGAAATATGGATGACCATGTTGTCATGTTGGAGTTACCTATCGATCATAGGAGAGAGGATAGGAGAGACGAAGCTGTGGCTCTTGAACTTGAGCATAAATTTATATAGGTAACCATCACTATAACATATACTTAGTGATAAAACAAATAAAAATGTATCGCAAAATTTTGATCTTTAGTAACATTTATATCTCTTTATCCATCAGTAAAGTTACTTTTTTGGGATAGTTACAATAGTAATTGTCGGTAAATCAAACATGTATAGTGACAAAAAAAGACATCACAATAAACAACTTGTACTGACAGTCACAAAAAAGCATCACAATACCATTTGGTGATGGAACTTTAGCCAACGGTCAGTCAACCATCAAGTGACTGTTACTATATCTATACTGACAATTTTATGTACTTTTACCGACAATCAAGACCATCAGTAAAAGGTTGTTTTCTTGTAGTATCCGTAGTGACAGGATGGCTTGCCCAGGTGGGGTAAGCAACTTTCCCAAGTGGGGTTAGCTTGTGAGGCTTGCCCAATGAACTATGGGATGGACAGACTCCTCCACAAGGTGATTGTTTGTGGCAGTGTAGACGCCATGGTCTCTCCTCAGTGAATTACTTGTGGCATGTGTTGACTACTTTATGCTAGGCAGTACGACATGTTGTTTGCTTGTGGTTTTGGGTCTAAAGGAGGTTGTGGTGTGCACCCATTGTGCTAGGGTGTTTTGGAGTAGTGGATCCATCAGTTTGACCTAGAGGAGGCTGTGGTGCTGCACCAGTGTGGCGTTGTATTTTGGGAGTAGTGGCTCTATTGCTTTGGTGTTGTTGCTTGGGTCTAAAAGGGACCGTGTGGTGTAAAGCAAAAGCTCTGTAGCTTGTGTTTTTGTGATTATTGAGGGTGTTCTGGATGCTATAGAGAGCGTTCAGACAACGTTGGTTGTCTAGTCTATGCAGAGAGTGTGTGGGATCAATTTGTGTGGCTATAGGCTTGATTTAGTAGGAGTTGCCATTTCAAGTGTGCATAAAAGGTTTTGAGAGCATGCATATGACTTTGAAAGGAAAAAAAATGGTTTGAAAGGCATGATTTTGAGATTTTGTTACCTACCAAGTAGTAGTAGATTGCCTGGGTTTAGTGTTGCAACATCTAGGTAAGATGCCTGTGCTTGTTTGTGAGGTACGTGGTTACGCCTGCTTCCTCGATGTGGTGTGCCAAGTTTTTAGGTGGGGTGTGTGCTAGGTGACCATTTTGAGTGGTCACTCGTGTGTTTTTGATTGTTTTTTTGACAGGTGCAAGATAGGAGCTAGTTTTAGCTAGTGCACATAGGAGGAGTCACACTGCCACATATCAGGGATTCTGGTGAGTGTTTAGATTAATTTTATTTCTATTGCTTATTAGATTTATTTTTGCTGAGTGTACTTAGATTTGATTACATAATTAGTATAATTCTAATTGTAACAAAAGATAAAAAGAAAATTTAAAATTGTGTAGCTAGGTTGAGTGGTAGCAAATTGGGAGTTGTTACAACAAGCTCCTATATGCTTTATGGGTTTAAGAGCATCAATTCGGATCTCCATGGGTGCAACTCCAATTTTGCTTGTTTATGGCACAAGGGTTATTCTTCATATTGAAGTAGAAATCCCGTCACTCAGAATCTTGAGAGAGGCAGAGCTTGATGAAGTAGAGTGGATCGAGTACCGCTACGTTCAATTAAACTTGATTGATGAGCATAAATTGCAAGCCATGTACCATACCCAATATTACCAGAAGCGGATGGCTCATGCATATCAAAAGAAAGTCTGACCTAGGACCCATATGCCGAGGGACCTAGTTTTGCATGCCATTCACCTCCCTAACGCTTATGGCAAATTCGACCTTTCATTGTAAAGCAAATTCTTCCGAGGGTGCGATCAGCCTTGATGGTATGGATCATACAGAGCAATCAAAACCAATCACTACATGCTACTTGATGAAGTACTACTAGTGACTAGCAACCATAACCTTGCCTTTTAAAGTGCTATTTTCCCTACATTCATGCATCCTTTAGCATTTTATTTCTATATCCTTGCGTCTTTTTAACATCTATGTGTCGACACCCCGATTTTGAGGTGACTCATTGATAAGACTCCAGATGTTGCTTTGGATGTGACCAATCCTTGAACCAACCCCAAACCCGAAGCAAGCCCGCAGCCCAATTGGGAAACCAGACACCAGTAGGGGAGAGCACCTAGCTAGCACACCTACCTGGCACACCTAGCTAGCACACCTACCTGGCACACCTAGCTAGCACACCTAGCTAGCACACTTACCTAGCACACATAGGTGGCGCACATCCCAGGCACACATACCTGACGCACATCCCTGGCGCACATACTCGACGCACATCCCTAGCGCACAGCCATTTCGCAGGCTACGGGCTGCTGGCTTTCCACCTCCCATGGCTGTTACCTCTAGCAACGAATATGCCATGGAATCTTCCAGGCTTTTCGTTTACGAGGCTCTCTACATTCCCATTAGTTACCCATGAGAAAATCCTATATAAGGACACCCATAGGCAACCATGAGAAGGGGTTAGAAATCCTGAATTTAGCCATTTTCTGTTCTGAGCAAACATCCTGCACAAGTTTCTCCTTCGTTCCAGTAGCTTATTTCTGTTTCCTAGAACACTCCCTTGTGTCCTAAAGCCTCCTTGGTCCTTTCAAAGCAACGAGGATCTCTTTATCTTTGATATTTCAAGAAGGAACATCTTGAGAGGTAGGCTTTCTACCTCCTCTTTCTCCTTTAAATCTCATTTCAGAAACATGATAAAGCATGCTTGAAATCATACATATGGACTGATTTATTCCATGTTTTGTGAAGTTTTATGATAAACATGCTTGTTCTTTATGCAAAATAATCTCCATGCTAATCTATACATCTGTTTCTAGTGTAAAATT
>JAMKQA010079644.1:0-12260 GCA_024699735.1 Posidonia australis
TCGTGTCATCAGCATATTGGATATTCAATATATTAGGGCCTCCATTAGGTAGCTGAATACCAGATACTAAATTGCTATCAGTTGCAAGTGAAAGCATCTGATTTAGCACATGAGTGACCACAATAAACAAGAATGGAGACAAGGGGTCACCTTGTCTGAGCCCATTGGAAGCCTGAAAGTACCCCCTTGGGGAACCATTAACTAAAATAGAGAACTTAGCACAAGAGATACAGATTCTAACCCATGTAAGCCATTTATTTCCACAACCCAATCCTTTGAGTGTTTCTAAGAGAAAGTCCCAATTGACATTATCAAATGCCTTTTCAAAATCTAATTTCAGGACCAAACCCGGAATGACATTTGCCTTCATGTAATGAAGGGTCTCCTGTGCAACTAGAAAACAATCCCCAATGTACCTCCCAGCAAGAAAAGCACATTGTGAGTTATCGATGAGATTGTTTATGATAGGATTAAATCTAGTTGCTAATGTTTTTGAAATAATCTTGTAAAGACTATTAACCAAACTAATGGGTCGAAAGTCTCAAATCTCTTTGGCTCCATCTTTTTTGGGAATAAGGGAGATAAAAGTCTGGTTAATGTGGGTGAGGCATTCCAAATCATTAGTTGAGTGGAGATTATTAAAAACTTCCACAATATCATTTTTCAAAATTTCCTAAAAGTGTTGGAAGAAACAAATTGAAAAACCATCTGGACTAGGAGCTTTTTCCCTTAGAAGTGCTTTAACAGCACTTTGAATTTCTTGTAATGTAAAAAGACTTTTCAATACATCTACCGCAGGAATTTTACTGGACACCAACCTGTCCAGTCAAGACTAGGTAAAGATCTTTTTTCTTTGTTAAAAAAGATCTCTTTTGGGACAATTTCGAATATTGTTCTTGGATAGTGTGTGGTGGTTGCAAAGGGCACTTCTATGCCATCAAAATTATATTATCCTTTTGCATTAAATGCAGGTTGGTCTTTGCATTTTTTGTTGGGAAAGCCAGGTTGATCCCGTTTTCGATACTTTATCCCTTGATTTCATGAAACCCAGGATCAATGAGGTAGCTATTAAATTTTAATCTGTCGTGGCTCATACATGTTGTTGAAAAGGAGAAATAAATTTAGCCTATCACTAGATGTGGTTGTAATGTTTCAACTCATCCTTCTAAATACTGTCTGCTGCAGCTTAGTGTAAAAAATGGGTACTAACGTGTGAATGCGAATTTCCTTTTTTTATTTGCAGATTGAAGAGTTCTTGTCTAAGGGGGTCGAAGTCACCGTATATAATGAACAGGTATGGATTCCATCCCATCTGTGATGGCACATAAATTAAACCTGATAGACATACGAGACAATAATGTTTTTCACTTATAGTATCTTATCAAGACTATTTTTTTAATATGATAAGTAGTCTGTAGTCATTGACATCAAGATTTCAATCCTAACGAAGAGTGGGGATTATGAAATCACAATGTTTTAGTTAACTCGATTACTAGAATTAGTTCTATCAAATATGAAATTAGAATTGCATGGCAATCAATCTAAATACTTCATTCATACTAGTTCTTTTTTAGTCATCTTGGTTGCAAGGAGAGAGCAAAGCAGTTGCATAAGGAGTTGGTATTTAAGGATATCAAAGCAGATGTTATCCATGTGGATCTTACTCAGACTCAGGTAACTCAATTGTACTTTAAGAGTTTTTATTGCTTAAACATATATCTTTTTGCTGTTTTCTAATGTAACAAAAATTCTTGTTTAATCTGCAAGTTGGTAGTGCACTTTTAGAACAATGTATAAAGCTTTGCTTCCTGATGATACTTCTCTTACCGTCAAGAGGTTGTAAGATTATTGCTGAGAAGAAGTTGTTGGCGTACAAACACATCTCAAAGGAAACATTATATGAACTACTGCATAACCATGATGCTGAATCAAAAAATGTTGACTGACCTTTGAGGCTGAGAATTGGTATTGGAGCAACAGAAGGCTTAACATGAAACAGAGTACATACTATGGCAAGAGGCTAAGATATACAATACATGGGCATCATTTTAAAGTTATGGATAAAGTTGAGATTAATGTTTGTAATAGGATGTTAAAAATGTATTCAAGATGTGGTTCGATGATTCAACGTTTGAGTTGTTTCTTTTGTATGAAACATGTGATTTGTAAATGGTATTTATGTTTACATCAATTTATGTGATGTATATTTGAGACAAATTATGTAATGTAAATAGTTCTCAATTAACGTTTGTTATTGTAATCATTTGATATAATTGTAACCTTGCTGACGACAGCCTCGTGCGTAGTGCGAAAGGTCAAATGTGCGAAGGCCAGCAGAGTCACGGCAAAAGCGATAAAAACAATAATAAAGATGTGGAAGTCGTCACCTAACCTACTTAAAAAGGGAGACGAGGAAAATCATTTTAAAATAATAAAATTATACAACAAATCAATGGAAAAGGTCACCATGAACCAAAAAATGGATAAGGATCCCTGTTACGCGTGGAGAAGGTATTAAACACCCCCATGCGTCTGAGAAATCGGTCTTTCATGGCTTCTTCGTTTACTCATGTGGAATTGTTGGTTTTTCAACCTGTTTCTGTAAGTCCGAGGGCGATATGCAATGCAATGCTATATGTAGATTGTACCTTATGTTAAACATGGGTAGAGAGACTGTAAAATGTGTCCTAATGTTCTCAAAGGTCACTCAAGTTGTGGATCAAACATCGGTGTAAAGATATTGCACTGATATAACCATAGATCCAATAATATTGAATGGCTAACGTCCTCGCTTTGCTACATGTAAAACCTAAGCTATCTTGCATAGATGAGTATGAAATCAAACATGTGTTATCCTGATATATTCAGGAGAATACACAAAGAAAACCAAAGGAAAAACAAATCGGGAACCATGTTAAACACCATGCCAAAAAGCCACCGTTGGTGCACTGAAACAGGCAGGTGTGCCAGGATGGTGCTCCTACCTGGTGTGCCACTTCAGTGCTCCACTAAGGTGTGCTAACAATATGTGCCACTGATGTGAGACTCAGAAATTGCAGAATAGACAGTAAACTTGACTAATATGCTATGCTATATGAAACCTTGCAAATATGCTTAAGACCATCTGAAAACGCATCCTAGACATCCAAAAACCTGATCACACATATAGGTTCATCTCTCTTCCATAAAGTCATAGATGAAAGAGTAGCAACCCATGACACCATGACATGGGTATTGTGCTCAAGGACAAGAAGCCTCACACAAAACTACATATTCCTATTTTGATAAAACCATGGGACTATAACTAATGCACAGTGACAAAACCAAAACATACACAAGAAGAACAACATAGATGCATGCAACAAAAAGAGGAATGAACCCATTAAATCAGTCCTATTGCATCTAAAATATAAATAAAACATAAATCCACCAAATATTGCATATCTCTAAGATTCAGTATAAAAGAGACAACAAAGGCAAACATATATCTCATCCAACAATACAAGAACAAAACATGATAGGTATAGTTGCATAAAAGTCATGATCCATGAGAATATCATGCACTATAAACATGATCCAACAAGTACAAAATTCAGTATATTCATTATATAAGACTTCTCTAAAGTGATCCCATATTCATGAAAAGTAATCTAACTACAAGAAAGGCTGAATGCTTACCTATTAGTATGCTCTTGTACTCTTCCACAAGTGGCTCAAGATGACCTTGATGGCTGAAGAAAACAAGGATCTCCTTCCTCCCAAATGGGATCTTTCTAAACCTTGGATAAAAGCTCTAGATAAAAGCTAGGTCGTGGGTATTTGTGTTAAATGCAAAGGTTCTTCCTTTCTCTCTTTTCCAATCTTTGTCCCAATGACTACCAAGAGTTTATATAGGGAGAGTTTGGAAGTTCTAGAGGCTCAAGAAACAAAAAGACCTCCCCTAAGACCAAGAGAATGATTGTTATGCTGATAATGGTCGAAAGCTATAGCAGATTATGGGTATAATGGTTGGAGTTTCGCTAGGTAAATGAACAGCCAGCGACCTAGAATCGAGTTGGTACGCCACCTATGTGCGCCAGCCAGGTGTGCCAGTGTGGTGCGCCTGGTATGTGCACCAGATAGGTGTGTCAGGTAGGTGCTCTACTCTGGTGTGCTTATTTAATACTCCAATAAGATGTGCCATACTAGTGTGCTATAAAAATGTACCGAAAATGTGTGCCATCTAGCTATGTCGATCAAATGTGCTAAGTATGATGTTGGATTTAATTCTGGGGTCTAGTCCATGACTCTAGGTTAGTTTAATGCACTTGGAGGATTCTGGGTTTTTTTTAGAAAAGCAATATCTGAATTCATTGCCATTAGATCCATCAACGAGCCGCCTCAAAAATCGAGGTGTCTACAATAATTATCTAGTTTATTGTCATTATAATATGTAATTAATGATTTATAAATAAAAAAATTTCAATGAATGGTTAATAGACTAACAAAGTATGTGGTTAACCGTCGTTATAGTATATATGTACTAACACAAGCAATTGAAAGATGTCAATAAATAATTAATATAGCGATAGTTTTTATATAGTTAACCGTCATTATAAAATATAATTAGTGATAAAAGAAATAAAAATGTGTCAGTAAATTTTGATCTTTAATGACATTTATATCTCTTTAGTCGTCGGTAAAGTTACTTTTTTAAGATAGTTACAACAGTGACTGTTGATTAATTAAACATATATAGTGACAAAAAAAATCGTTACAATAAATAATTTTTACTAATGATTACAAGAAAACATCACACTACTATTTAGTGACGAGACTTTAGTCGAGAGTCAATCAACTATCAAGTACCCATGCATATCTATATCAACGATTTTATGTACTTTCATCGACGACTAAGATCGTCTATAAAAGTCTTGGAGTGGGTTCGCATTTTCAATGGTTCAAGCAGCCTAGAATTAGAAGGCACACCTTCCCAGACCCAGACTACAGCTGATGGGCGAACAAGAGCTTTAACAGTGATGACATGGAATTCCACAATATCTTAATTGAAGACCCTTTAAAAATAGGTGCAAAAGATGTGGCTTCTAGGGCTGCTGCCATATTCAGTGATAGGGAAAAAGACCGGTCTGATCTTTATTATGACCGGAGCTATGACAGGTATGTTAGAGGCCTTACACCCAGTCAAAGCTTCAGCATGGATCAGTACAATGTGCTCCAGACTCCATCGTTCATGCATTATGAAATAGGTTTTCCTCAGTTAGGCCAATTACCTAGGGCCAAGGCATCTCTGGGCTATGGGTTGTCAAATCAGATTATGAATCCATACTCTCCCTCTTGGTGCAGCCAAACCTCTGAGATGGTGTTGTTTACATGCAATGGCCCAATCCGACTCTGATGTATGCACAGTTCTATGGACACTTCAGGCATGCTTCTTTCCAGGTTTCATGCTATCAGCAACCACTAAGCTTTGAATGTTCTCAAAAGTTGTAATATCTGGACTCAGAATAAGAAGATCGTGTGTAGGACATACAGTAGGGATGTACGTCTGACATGTGTGGGTCACTTAGGAAATTTCTAGAATGATGTAAACTTGTACCCATGCATTTGTATTAAAAGTGATTAATGGAATATAGGTTTCAATGCTTGATTGTGTACTCTTCTCTTTGGTGTTTATCCTTGGATTTTGTTTGACTACGTAAGTTAATATCCTATATCGTATGCATATACGTATACTTGAACAGTGACTACACAGTAGTTTGCCGTCTTCTACTGTGCAGCCATGCTCTGCCATCGCTGCCTTCCTCCCATACCCTACCAGTGGCTGAAAACCACGACGGGCTGGCAGGAATAATAAGGGAGGAGAAGGACTGACATGGAAGACATCCAAAGAAGAGAGAGAGAGGAGGACCCTGAGCGAGAGAGGGAGAGAGTTGATTGCCGGAGGGGAGGAGATCGTCGGAAAGCGCTGATGTGCTTGTCGGAGATGAGAAGAAACGTCGATGACCCATCACAGTGTATGCAACCCAGCCTTTCTCCTCTCTATTTCCATCGATTTCCATGCTTAGATAATGTTGCAAATTAGTTAAAATAATCTGAATGTAGGTATTCTAGCATGAGATTATGAGTTTACAGGGATTTCATTAATTTACAAGAATTTATCAAGAATATCTCAGTGGTTTTCTCGACAGTATGCTACAGTAGTGTTCCATGACACCTTATGCTATATGATTTAATATCTTGAGAACCACACATACCAGATTAAGATGAAATTTGTCCCAAAATGTAGTAGACTCAAAATCTTTCAAGATGATTATTTATGTGTATTTTTGTAATGGCTGGAGATGGGTCCGCCCAGAGCTCCCAAGTGGGGTGATTTCTCCGACAACCTGATCTGGGTTTACTGTAAGTGCATGGACCGCATGTCGAATGCATGGACCAAACTAGAGGACGGGATGCACAGGTCTCACAGTCATATTTCCCAGAAAGGATAAAACACTTGATAAAGATCGTAATTAGTGGAAAATATGGTTTAACCTTGAGCAATTATTCTGAAATAAAAGATGTTTTAGAAAGAAATGCAAAGGTTTTAAAAAGAATAATTCTTCTTTAAAAGAGATTTAATTAGAATTATTTTTAGAAGAGAATATTGGTATTTTATAAAAGCATTCCTTGTGATAAAAAAAGTGATTTCAGAAAGAGTTTTAGAAAGAGACTTCAGAAAAGAATTTTAGAAAAGATGCATGTTTTATCAGAAAAGAATTTTTGACTAGAAGCATGTTTTAGAAAAGAAGATTTTCAGAGTTTTGAGTTGGCCCTGGGTGAAAGAGACTAGGAGCTAAAAGAGTTAGTGCTAGCTGGGCAATGTACTCAATTAGGTAGGTAGTGTTAGGTAGACTAGGTGAGATAACTCGAGAACTTGTGTTGAGTCGAACAAAGTCACCGATGCTTGCAACACCATGACAGATTTGAGGGATGTCTTGAGGAGACGTATTCACGTACAATGAGAATAAAAAAGAGAAAAGAAATAGTAAGGCTTGTTGGCTAGCACGGTGATATACCCTGCATGGGGACGTTCACCGTGGCAGTGTAGGAGATAGAGGTTGTTGCCTCCTTCTCCGATTGTGGCTAGGTCACCCCTGAGCAAGGTAACATTAGAAAAGAGATTTACAGATTTCAAATTTAGGTTTGGTTTGAAGCTACAATTGAGTTTGGTTTTTGTTTCTAAGTGTAGATACCCTTATTTTGAAGTCACTTGGCGGCAAACTCCTTTAGAAGGATGCTCCGGTTGCGACCAATACACCAAAACCCTAACTCCACCAAAATCTAAAACTCACAAGCCCATCCATGTCCATTCAGGCCCATACCAGTCCACTCTGACTTAATCAAAGTAAAAAAACAACAGTTAAGAATTAAAACCAAGCAAAATTCATTTAAAACACTTAAAATCAAAATTAATCAAACAAAAAAACCAATTAAAGTCAAAATTAAATAAAATCCACTTAAATCCAATTAATTAAGTGAAAACCCTAATGAATCAAATAAAAACCCTAATTGAAATCAAAATCCATTTAAATCATTTAAAACCCTAATTAAAGTCAAAATCCATTTAAAATCCAAATTAAAATCCTAAGCAAGTAAAACTTAATAAAATCCGTTAAAAAACTAAAGCTAATTAAAAGGAAACCCTAATCCAAAATCAAGCAAAATCAATGAAGTCAAAATCTAAGTCAAAACCATAATAAAAACCAATTAAACCAAAATTTAAACTAAATCCCTTATTAAGTCAAGTAAAAACTAACTAAATCTAAATTAAAACTCAAACACAAAACTTTAATCCACATAAATTCAGAAAAAATCCTAATTAATTAAAACACAAAACCATAATTAAACTAAAAACCATAAACATAAAAAACCCTAATCAAAACTCAAAACCCTAGTTAAACACAAAAACCTTAATCCAAAAACTCAAATCAGAATCTAAATTAAAATCTAAAACCCTAATTAAATCAAAAACCCAAACTAAAATACAAAAACCCTAATTAAACTCAAAATCTTAATTAAAATCCAAAACCCTAAAACCCTAAAATAATAAAAATCCTAATTTAAAACCAAGTAACTCAACCATAAATCACAAAATAAAAAAACCCTAAGTTAAATAAAACCCTAAAATCCGTAAACCTTAATCACAAAAACCCTAATTAAAACACACAAAAAAACTTAATTTAAAAACCAATTAATTAAATCCTAAATCCCAAAATCAAAATTAAAATTAAAATCACAAAACCCAATCAAAAACCTAAAATCAAATCCTAATATCCATAAAAAATCCCAAAACAAAAACAAAAAAAGAAAACCCTAAAACCAAGCCCAATTCAGCCCAATGCAGCCCATTTAAGCCTTCAATCAAAAACTTTATAAAAGAGCAAAAATAATTCCGACTGTCGCTGGTGACCCCCGCAATCTCCAGCGTCATCTCCGGCGAACTCCTCAAATCCTCGGAGCAGATCCCTGGTCCTCCCGTGATCTCCGGCCGCTCTCCTCCAGCTCACGTGAGCATTGGATGGCATCCAAGCCGTGCTGAGGAGGATCAACGGCGTGGAGGAAGCCCACCGGAGTTTAAAACATCTCGCCGCCGACAGACCAAGCTTCAGGGTCCCAACATGCGTAAAACCCACATCTAGAGCCTAGCGAATCCCCTTGAGACCCAGAGCCTCTCCTCCAACCATTTACACCTCAAAATGCCCCAAGCCGTCGCAACCAGAGCAGCCATTGGAGAAGCGCCACCGTCGAGCACCACCGGGGAGACAACGCCGCCAACCAGGTACTCCTTTTCCCCTCTCTTTCAATCCAGAGCTCCCCACCCCTCTGAGTCGCGTTCAGTCGGAGACCACCGACCCTACGCCATCTCCTTCTCCTCCGGTGGTGGGTTCACCTCCACCGGTGAGGCCCATGGCCTCTAGGGACGGGAGAAATCCCTGGGACTTCTCCCCCCCTCTGCATCCTTCTCCTCCCTGAGCCCCGTAGCTCAGGAGAGGCTTCCCTAGCTTCATGTGGCCAAGGCCGACGTCGTCGTCACCGCTGCTCCACTGACCGCCGCACCTTTGCCATCAAAGCCGCTGGAAGTCACCAAACGTCCCCGCCGCTCGCGACCTCCTCTTCAAGAGACCCACCACACCGTCATGAACCTCGCTGTGCTGCCGCGCCGTTGCTCTGGAGCCTGGAGCGCCACCCATGCCTCTATCGTCGTCATCTCCGTCACAGGAGACGGGGGGAGCACGTCAAACCTCTCCGGTCCTCGCTGATACCTCCAGAAGTCCCCCCGGGACTCCTTGAAGCTCTCTCGATCCTCGCCCAGCCGCTTCAGCTGCCGCGTCACCGCCAGCATCATCGTCGTTGTCTTCCTCAACGTCGGTCAACTCCACGATGGAGCCAGAGGTGGGGGGAGATCGTCAAGCCTCCCCAGTGTCTTCCAACACTCCGGAGACACCTGCCGTGCCTCCCACCAATCTCTTGAGCCGTCGCCTGAGCCATCCAGTTGCCGTGCTGCCGTAGGGTCGTCGCCGGAGGTCTCGCCAGAGTGGGAACGCTGGCGGTCCTCCGATGATCTTCAAAGGATTGGGATTTTGGTCTAGGCTCATTAGTTTTAAGTTTTTGCATTTGAGTCCTTTTTTCATTACATTTAAGTCCTTTTATTTATGTTTAAGTCCCTGTCGTTTTAAATAATCTTTTGTTTCTTTTATTACTCTTGTAAATATTGCTTTCTTTACCCTATTGTGTTTTAATTTCACTTTTAACCCTGTAAATGTTTGTTTCTTCACATTTAGACTCCTGTATTCATATTTTCTTTATAATTAAGTCCTAACATTTTGCATTGAGCCCCCAAAGTTTTTAAAAATGAGTTCTTTGAAAATTTGCACACTGACCCTAAGAAAATTCATAATTGCACTAATCATCATAAAAGTCTAGTTTTTATCACATTTAAGCCCTGTAAATTTACATGCAGCCCCCTAGGTTCTTAACAAACAATCCCAAAGCATAGGAAATGTGCATTTTGACCCTTAGATTAATTTTAAATCCATCATTTAGGGTTTTAAATGTTTTCTCACATATTTTTGATATTTTTCACTTATTGCATTTCATATCTTGCATTTAATCATAGATTCCCTATAAAATCAAGCTTGTACTGTAGGTTGATCTTTAGTTTCATATTTTAATCATATTTGCATTCATGTGTGAATTTTACACTTTAGACCCTAAGTTTTCAGGAAACTACCAAGGTACAATTTTCACACATCTCAGTGCCACCTTATCATTCGATTCATCATACGGACACTAGGACAAAGGCCGGTGAATATGTTTTAATCAAAATTTTCCCCTTTTTTCACGAATTTTACATTTTAATCCTTGTGTTTGTCCTTTATTGTGTTTACATCATTTTGTTGTTTTCCTCTTCATGTTTTCTTGCCAATAACATTTTCTTGACATTTCGCACGCATTGTGGTATATCTCAGACCATGCATCATCCTCATACGTGCACTCATCACATCCAACCATTGAAATGACCAAATTGCCCCTATGCCACCAATCCATGCACATGCATGTTAATTCTTGCATTAAATCACGCATAATCTTTGTCCAAGGCATTTCTCAGCATCTTTTACGCATTTTAGTACATTTTCATGCATTTTGCATAGTTTTCATCACATTTGCAGTGTCCCATCCTTTTCAAGTGAGTCAGCCTCTCAAGTGATTTTCCGTGGATTTGTTCCTTGTTTCGTTTTCAGAATCCTTCACTCGATATCCGACTTGATTTCTTTTACTCCTTTATTTTGGATTTTTTGATTTGATTTGGGTTTCATTGCCTGAGGGCATACACGAACTGACCGAAAGGTCCACATTGGCCTATTGGCGGATTATTTCTCCTTCTTGATTTTCACGACTTTTTTCATGATTCTGATGACTCGGATTGACCCCACTTTCTATCTTTTTGACATCAGTATGGTTTTCTGAACCAATCTTTAAAAAACATCATTATTTTATGTGATTTTCTTCACACGTCACCATTTGCCTGTTTTATTAGGATTTCTTTGCAATTTTTCCTTTCGGATTTTCATGGTGTTTTCTACACTTCTAATGATTTGGGTCTGTTGTATTTTTGATCCCCTTGACACTGGAATGATTTTCTGAACCAATGTTTACAAAAACATCGTCATTTTATGTGAATTTCTTTACATGTCACAGTTTACCTATTTTATGCAGACTTCTTTGCATTTTTCCCATCTTGATTTCCGCGATGTTTTCTTTGATTCTGACGACCTGAGTTGGTTGCATTTTTTACATTCCTTAGACCTATATGATTTTTTGAGCCATTCTCACCCAGAAACTTGTCATTTCATGTGATTTTCTTTGTCGTGTCGTTTTTCATGATTGCGATATTTTAAGTGGATTTCTTCGTAGTTTTCACATACCATCTTGCACATCCATCCAATCTTGTCTTGGCATTCATATTAGCATGTTTAGAGCACGATCTAGTCTTAGCAAGCATTCATCTAGCCTCTAGCAAGTGAATTAGACTAGAAAGACCAAGTTTCTCGAGCGTACGGGGGTGCCTAACACGTTCCCCGTGCGTAATAGGAATCCTTACCCATCCTCTGATTAGCAGACATCTGGCTTTCACATTTGCATCTCATACATTCAATCCTTTATGGTTTGTTTGTAGTTTTCTTTGTCTTTTCCTTAAAAGACTAAGTGGTGACTCCTTTTCTTTTTCATTTCATCCTATCTTACGCCTCGCAATCTTGGCATGGCTGTGATCTCCTCCCTCTGGCGTGACACCGCGCCATATCCCTTGGTGAGCATGGTCACACTAAGTTTTAGCCAAATTCTAACCAAGATAAGAAAAATGTTTTAGGACTAGTTCCAGCCAAGTTCTGTGTTTTTACAAGATTTAAGATTTGAGATTTACACTAGAGCATAGTCTCAGAACAGTTTTCCAGAGATATGTATAATAGAGAATAGTTTTCAGAAGAAAAAAAAGTAAGTTTTGAAAATGCATGATTTTTGAGATTTCTTTGAAAGATGCTTTCTCAGAATTTAGACAGAATTTGATTATGGCCATGCCGACGAGGAGATTCCGCAAATGAATGCGAAATCGGACGGCAAAATCACGTCGAAAAAAGCAAAACAAATGGAGTCGCCACCTAATCTATTATGGAAGACAAGGAAAACCATATACATGAAAAATCATGCAAAAAACAACA
>JAMKQA010079659.1:0-11798 GCA_024699735.1 Posidonia australis
GCACGTACTGGGTGACTTAGATGTCACTCACGCGTGCTGTGTGTTTTCAGGTGCAGGCCGCGTGCAGCCAGTTTTCGGTGCAGGAATCGGAGTTTCTAACCGCGCATCGAGATCCTAGAGGTGAGCCTTGGTTACAGTCCTTTTGTTCTGTAATTTGTGTAATTAGGCTTGTGATGCTGTTGTTTGGTAGCGTGCCTGGGTTCGGGGCGTTACAAAACCTAATTAATTAAAACCCTAATCAAGTAAAACTCAATAAAATCCTTTGAAAATTAAATATAATTAAATAAAAACCCTAATCCAAACAAAAATCAAGCAAAAAACCAATCAAATCAAAATCTAAATTAAATCCCTATTAAAAACCAATTAAATCAGAATTTACACTAAGTCCTTAATTAAATTAAGTAAAAACTAATTAAATCTAAATTTAAAATTAATCATATCCAAAACTTAAATCAATTAACCAAGTCCATTTAAACTTAATTAAAACCATAAAAACCTAAAATAATAATCCAAAAAAAACCTAATTTAAAATCACTTAATTAAACTTAAAACAATAAAACCCAAAGCCCTAATTAAAATACAAAAGCCCTAATTAAAATCACTTAATCAAACTCAAAACTAAAACCCAAAACCTAAATTAAAATCACCAAACAATTAATAAAAACCTAAAACTAAAACCTAAAACCCTAATTCTTAAAACTTAAAACAAAAACCCAAAAAACCCTTAAAAACACAAACCCACTCGCAAGCCCAGTCAAGCCCAATGCACCCATTCATCCTTTTCAACCAGAGAACTTAGGAAACCACAAAAATAATTCTAACCACCTTTGCCAACAATCAGCTCGTGATTTCCGGCACCTTCCCCAACGATCCCGAGATCTCCGACGCCTGTCTCCTCCTCCCATGCGATCTCCAACCAACCCCCCTCCAGCTCACACTGATCCAACGACACCCATCCACTGGAGAGAGGAATGGACAACATTGGAAGCTCGACCGGTTTTTAAAAGCATCCACCACCGACGGCAAGGAGGATGCGGTGAAAAAACCCAAAGAAGACCCCCTTCGAAACCCCAGAGAGAACCTTGCAATCCTCCACAACGCAGAGCTCCTCCTCCATCCTTTTGTAACCCCAGAATACCCAAACCTTCGCCACTAGAGCATCTCCATCAGAGAACATCGTCCAGTCTCGCCAGGAGGGACAGTAGCCGCTACCCAGGTACTCCTTCTCCTCCTCTTTTAATCTCAAAAAGCTTCCCTTTGGTCCAATCGAGTCCTCCTAAGCTTTTTGGACAAGCTTTGTCGGTTACTAACCCCCCTATCTGCTAGTGCCTCCCCCTCCGGTGGTAAGTTCACCACCACCGATGAGGCCAATGGCCTCTTGGGTCGAGAAGAGGCCTCTGGAGCATCTCCTCCCTATTCCTCCTCCTCCTCCCTGAGCCTCCATCGCCACTGCTCCGTCGATCGTCGATCCTCTGCTACTCTGCCGATCGCCGATCCTCTGCCGTGGAAGCTCCTAGAAGTCTCCGATCACGCCCACTCCAGGCCACTACCCTAGAGAGATTCGCTGCCTCGCTAGAGACCTCCCTACGCAGCCACATTGTCGCCTCAGCCTCTGGAACATCGCCTCCACCACTGCAACGTCCGCTGCCGACACAAGAGATGGGTGGAGCCACTGAGACGTCCTCGGCCCTCGCCAACACCTCTGGAAGCTTCCCAATGTCTCCCCAAAGCTCCTCCGGTCCTCGCCACACCCCCTCAATAGCTGAGCCGCACCACTTCCAACCACCTCGCCGTTGTCTTCTCCGGCGATGACAGACCCCTCGTCGAAGCCAAAGACGAGGAGAGTACCCCAAGTAGCCCCAACCCAGTCCAACACGCCAAAGAGCCTCATCGTGCCTCCCTTCAGCTTCCTCGACCGTCGCCTAGGCTCCTCCGCCACTAGTGACTCACCAGAGCCCTCGTCGGGGTTTGGAGCGTCGGTGAACTTTGAAGAGAAGGTTATAGTTTAGGTCCTGTAGCTTTAGGAGTTTACACTTAGGTCCTTAGATCATTACTATTAGGTCCTATTTTTTTGTGTTTAAACCCTTGTAGTTTTAAATAAGTTTTTGTTTCTTTTGTTATTTATGTAAAAATTGCATATGGTCATTTGCTTATTTTATTTTCTTCATCCCAGTTCATTAATATTTATTTCTTCACATTTAAGCCTCTGCAATCATGTTTTCCTTACAATTAAGTCCTTGAATTTTGCATTAAGCCCCCAGAGCTTTTTAAAATGAACCTTCATTGTGAGATTTGCATTCAAAACCTTAAAAAACTTTGTAATCACACTGACATTATAAAAACTTTATTTTCATCACATTTAAACCCTAGAACTTTGCATGTAAACCCCTGAATTCAAAAAATACAATTACTAAGTGCAGGAAATTTGCATCTAGGCCCTTAGTCTAGTTTTAAATTCATTAATTAGGGTTTTAATTGTTTTAACACACATTTTTGACATTTTTCATTTTTTGATCACATGGGTATTTGTAATTTATCACGTGAATAAAGTTTTCATCTAAAAATCATGTTTGCAATGTAAATGATTTTTTATTTCACATTTGCATACTTTATGGAAATTTTGCACATTAGACCCTGAACTCTCAGGAAATTACTAAAATACAATCTACACACATTTCACACCTTAATGCCACATTTTCCTTTAATTCGAAATTTGATCATATGGAAAAGTATTGTTATGATGTTGTCTAAGGAATTCCCTTACCTTTCCAACAAATAAAGGGCACAAGCTAGAGACAAATTTTTCTTTCCAGATTGCATTATTACAATTGGTTAACTGAAATACTCTAGACAGGAAAATGTCTTTATACCATTTAAAGTTTGTTAAGGTTGAGCATCTTAGGTTCATAAGTTGCACCCTATTTTTCTCAAAGGTTTTGTTAGTATCACCAACAAAATGTTGGTAAATATTAATTATTAATGTGTAAATCATATCAAGGATGACCTCACCATTTTCAATTTTTATGGATCTTCCTAATTCATCTGTTTTTGTGGCATTAAGAATTTTTTGCCTGTCTACTTCTAATAGATAATGACTCCATTAGCCCCTTAGTTACCCTAAAAAGGAAGCAACTATGGCTTAGACAATTCATTTTTTAGTGTTATTGTGTGATTTACAGGTTGTGGCGTAAATCAACATCTGATGGAGTAGTTGATGGATCTGATATTTACTACATCCATCAAGGTTCCATTTAACAAGGGATCGACCATCAAAGTGATCGTGGATTAGGATATCATCTTTGAATTGGATATCTACAGGGATTGGTCATCTATAATATGTTTTTGAAGAAGTATAAACCTTATTAAGGGTATCTGTAAGATCCGTTTTTGAGGATTCTTCTTCTTCTGACTCTTGTATTACATTTAAAGACAAATTTTGTAATCTAGATGTGAGTTTTTAGCAAACTCATGATTTTCATTCATTTTTATGAGTTCTTCATTCTCAATTTGAATTCCTTCTTTCATATAGTGGGGTATTATAATAGTTGGTGATTTATTTAAGCTATTTTAGTTCATAACACCCTGATCCCAGACACACTACCAAGATCACAGTATCATAAGCAAAATTACACTAATTACAGTAAAATTAAATAACTGTAACTAAGCTCACCTCTAGGAAACAATGTGTGGCTAGAAGCTCCAACTCCGGCATCGTAACTCGACTGCACACGATCTGCACCTGAAAACCAAACAAAGCACGCGTGAGAGACATCTAAGTCATCCAGTACGTGCTCCAAACACACAAGCAACAAAAATCTGGCAAAAATGCTAAAAATATAATTTTTAATTTATGAAACTTGGTTTTCATTCGAACATCAAATTTTAAAACATTATTTCCTTTTTTCTTGAAATCACTTGGGAATCTGCTCCCAGAACTATGTTTTTCTCAAAATTCGCTTTCCTTTCCTTTTTAAAACATTTGGAAATTCGTTTCCAAAACCACATTTTCCCAATACTCATCTTTTCTTTCTCTTTTGTACTTTTCAAAACCTTCCTCATATTTTGAGAAATCCACATTTTCGACCAGATCCAGCCTAAAATATAATGTCTCTCAGGTTCAAAACCAAAATCACAAACATTAACTGGTAACTAGTTAAAACACAATTCATATTCATTTCTAGGATTTTATGATCATTCACAAGTCCAATCCTAGCCAAACCATTTTTCTTTCATTTTCACAAAATCACATACTTTTCTTTTCATTTCCACTTTACTTATTGATGTTACCTTGATCAGGGGTAACCAACCACACAAGCAGTAGGTGAGGATACCATTTCTCCTACCTCTCTGCACTGCTACAGTGAAATTCCCCATGTAGGATGACACCGCCCCAGCCAACCGACCTCAATTTCGTTTTATAAATGCACAAGGATACGTCTTTATCTGACGTCCCATCGGTAACCCGAACAACTAATTTCAATAACCTAGGCTCAGCTTACACCCTCGGTGACCCGAACACCTAGGTCTCATATTCCTAGGCCCAGCCTTCACCGTCATGAGCTCGGTGACCCGAACACCCAAGCCCATATACCTAGGCTCAGCCTACACCGTCTCAAGCTCGGCAACCACAATCGTATCTAATAATTGATTTCATTGGAGTCTCATACTCGTATCACATTGTTGACACCAACCCCTGTGGTTTCTCAGCACATTATTAGTGCTTCATTTTCAAAACTCTTTAAGTTTTCCTTTTCAAAACCATTTTTATTTCATTCATTTTTGTTGTAGGAACTGATTCCAAGCAACACATGACCCTCTACTGGGTCCCAACTCAAATCATTTAAAACCATGCTTTTTAAATCATAAATTGGGTCTTATATCTAAAATTACTCAAAATATCGCACATTTAATCAATTTTATTCATTTTTAGGGTCTAAAACCCAAAACCATTCCCAAATACACTTATTTGGGGTCCATGTTCCTCCATGACATTTACATGGGGAAAACACCATTAACACATACTCATTGACCCTTTAAAACCATTTATTTCCATCATTTATGCCCATTTATTCATATGGGCCAGGGGATGAAAACGGTAGATTGAATTAAGATTTGGTATACCGAAAATCACTGGTTTGGTATACCAAATATTTTTGGTATACCGAAACCTCCTATTTCGGTCTATCGATGGGTTTCGGTCTACCGAAATAAGACACCTCTATACAATCTAACAAGAATTCAATATGGTAAACCCAGTTTGGCATGTCGAATCTCCCGTGTTTTGTACACGGCTTCTGCCAGCAACCATTCGTTCACCAGAAGTGGGAGCCTCCGGCAGACCCCTCAAACAGGCATCATAAAACAAAAATAAATCATGGGGTATAGACCCTTGAGTCTACTTCAAAACCCCTCAAACCATTCATCAATCCATCAACTATGTAATTCATACGAAAATCACAAAGGAGTGAAGCTCAAAAATGACTATTGTAGCCTTCATGCCTAAATCTCGTATAACCCTACAAATTTCCATCCTAACCACATGATATCTATATTTTCATGCTATTCAACTCATTCTCATCAATTCTAGTATTTTTCTACGATTTTACATGCATTTAACATGGCATGCAATAAGAGAAGAACGGAGGGGAGAGAGAGAGATCGCGTACCTTCAATGGTACTCTGGCGACCACACCGCACTTCGGCGCGACCTCGGTGACCCACGGCGGCAATGCACACGACTCGGCTCTTCCTCCTCCTCCTCTGGCACCAGCGACGCTCCTTCTCCCTCTGGCTCGCCCACCGTTTCTCTTCTTCCTTCTTTCTCTCCCAGCTTCCTCCCACTACTGCCTCCTTCCTCTTATCTCCTCCTCCTCCCACATGGTGCTGGTCACCAACACATCGGAAGAGACAGGGAGGCATGAACCGTCGTCTCGTGGTGGCACATGTCGAGGAAGGGGAAGAAGAAGATGGGGATGGTGTGGCATGTGAGAGAGAGAGAAAAAGAAAGAAAGAAAAGAAAGAGGAAAAGACAAGAACGCGAACTGAAGCGACTATGCTTCCTTAAATCGGACCCCACATTGGTCCCAAATCACAACTAAGTGCACAGAAAGCCAACCAAATCCTCACAATTGCAAGAAACAACAGATTATCCATTAATAAGCCATTTATACAATATTACAATTAATTACATAGTTTACAATTAAAATGGATAATCAGGCCTAGGTGTCACAATGGTGTATGTCTTTTTATTTCATTTAAATAGTTTCCTATACGTTCTGTTTGTTTTCCAATGGTTTGTAGATGGATATTTGTGAAATTGTTTTTTTCTATTATTTGGGTAACATGTAATTTTCTTATTATGTCATTATTTGGTTCTAGACTTTTGAATTGAATCGCCTTGTTTTCTTCTTTTCCTATTTTTATTTATTCAAGTGGGGAGTGAATAGATTCTATTTCCTCATTTTTGTTAGCTAATTTCCATGTATTAGTTATTTTATTAATAACCATTGCATTGTCACTATAAGGAAGGTGTTCTAACATTGATTTTAATATTTCAACATAATACATTGTATACCAATGAAAGAAACAAATATTTCTTGTGAGTTCTCTCATTTGGTTATACCATTGTTCTCTTATAATAGCCCTTTCTTCCTAGCTATGGTTTTGGAGAAACCATTCTTTTTTAGGTTTATTTTCTTCGGAATTAAAATCTTTTCTTAAAAGGTCTTTATTTATTTCAAATTCTTCTTCATCTTCTAGACTTAAGACATTTATGGTAAAGTCTGATTCAGAAGGTTCATAATTTTCTCCATATGTGGCTAGAGAAATTCCAGTGAGTCTGTCACAGGTTCGATGCTCCTCTTGATTTGTAGGAGAGGAGAATGAAGGTCTCTGAGAGCAAGTTGAACGTCTTGACATCACTGAGGAAGATCTAGATCTTATAACCATTCTTCATAATGTAGAGAAGTTAATTTCTACATCACCGTTTGGATGTTCGACAATATTTTCTATTTCTTTATATTTGTAATGCCCCGAGCTCGGGAACGTTACCCCAATAGCATCAATCCCCTAATTATAATAATTTACAGTAGTTAAAATAATTGGAGAAAACCTACCCAGAAACCGCATGCGACTAGTGGCTCTGAAACTCCAACACCGACGACCAGACTACACCTAGCTACGCACCTGAAAAGCCAAACAAAACCAAACACGTGTGAGTGACTTCTAAGTCACCTAATATGCGCCCAACCACGAGAAAACTATAATAACCAACTTCATAAAATCATTTCACTGACCTCAGGAAAACCACAAATCCTGACTAAAAGCAACGACAATTTATTCCCAAAACCATGCTTTTTCAATCATTTTCTTTTTCTCTTAAAGTTCATGCATTTTCAAATCATTTATGCAAGTGAGAAACCACATTTTCTCTCCTAAATCTAGCCTAAAACACAAGGCCGCATAGGGCTCAAGGCTGAACAAGTGTTGGTTGGCAACTGGTTTAAATCATCACTTTTAAATTATTTTAATCTGGATAGAATCTGACTAAAACCTCTAGTCAAAACTCACAGTCTGATTCTAGCTCGAAACTGCATTCACATTTCACATCCATTTTTCAATATTATTACCATTATTAGAGGCAACCAGGCATGCAAGCAGTCGGTGAGGTCTCACCCCTACTCTACTACACTGCCGCGGTGAAGTTCCCCGTATTGGAGAACACCACCCTAGCTAATAGGCCTCAATTTCCATTTTTATAAGCACAAGGATACACTTTTTCCTAACGTCCTATCGGTGACCCAGACACCTGAGTTTCATATATCCAGGTCCAACCTACACCATCGATGACCCAGACACCTAGGTCTTATATCTCTAGGCCCAACCTACGCCATTACAAGTGGGGTAACTCGACCTCTATCGACTGCCCCAAACTCGGCAACCACGGTCGTGTCTAACAATTGGTTTCATTTCATATTGTCGACATCTAAAACCACATGGATCCGAAGCTAAATCAAATCCATTTTCAAAACATATGCCTTTTCCTCAAAACGTTTTATTTCAGGAAACTCTATTCCTTTATTCAAAAACATGTGTCTTATGCCCAAAACCACATCAAAACTTATTCATCTTTATTTTCATTGGGTCTCATGCCCAAAACAACATTTAATGCATCATAACATTATCAAATCATGGTTTATTTCTCAAAATTATTTGAAAAACACCACCAAAAATCCCTTGGAAATCCCGCACAGGTGGCCCACATAGGTCCACCGTGCCCTAGGTAAATGCATATTTTTGGAATACAAGGCATACACTCTTTTGCCTAAAAACTCAAAAAATCCAATGAACCATAACATACCATATTCAAGGCAATGTCATACCCATTTTTGGATAACAAAAACACATTTAACAAGATGGATTTCCATTTAATTCATAAAAATCTATTTAATATCCAATAAATCACCATCTCCATCATTTAATTCCATAAATCAACACATTAACATATAATCTCATTTTCCATGCCTAAACAATTATTAAACATGGGTTATGTCCTCATGATGCTAGGAAAACAACATCAAAAACCCCTTACCCAACCCACACATGATCCACATGCATCAGTGTAACGTCCCACATTTTCCACAATAATTTAAAACAAATTAAATTACAGGAAAATTAAAGCAAAACAAAAAATATCTAACTATCAGGAACTTGTGTGTGCAGTTAGAAGACTCCAAACTATATGCATTATGCTAAACCTCTGCATGCCTACACCTGCAACCCAAAACTACAAGGAAAAACGTATGAGTGACAAAATTCACCCAGTACGCACCTCACGAAAACTACGGAAAGTAAATCATAATTACTTTTCTTTTAAAATTCATTACGCAAACCAATTTCTCAAAACCACACAAACCATGCCCCACGCTGGCCAAAACCATGACTGGGGCTCTACTAGTCCAAAACCACAATGAAAGGTCCTCAATGGCCAAAACTACACACAGTGAGTCAGGAAGCCCGGCACCAAGCAATCTAACTCTGGCTACACGCAGTCCGCTGAGGAGCGACCACAGCATTCTACACTGCCACAGTTTAGGCCACCCTGTGCAGGAGTGTTCACCGTTTCGTGATTTTCCCTCTCTGGAGAATCCTTAAAAGCCAAGCCCACCCTGGGAAGACTGTCCTATCTCTTAGGACGCGACCAGCTACGGGGCACATGTCCCACCCACACTGGACACCACAGGGCCTCCTCACGGCGTCCTTCACACTCAGTGATCAGGAGGGAGTATCATACCTCCACACCCGACGACACCCTAGCCTCACTGCCCACAGCGACAGCAGGAGTATCATACCTCCTCGTCATGCCACAAGACACCTCAACTCGTGGACCATAACCCTAGCCTTGAGACGACAATCAAGGAGTCTCATACCTCCAGGACCCGACACCCCTCAGCCTCAAGTATCTCGGCCCCAGACCTCAACCAGGGAGTCGTGCTCGACCACTCGAGAATGTCGTCACATTCCTTGGTCTCAATGACACCGACCCACCCTGTCTCGATTGGCACACAAAAAACCAGGAAAACATTTTCCAAAATAGGCCAACTATTTCTTTGAAATCCATTTTCCAAAACCATTTTCATATCTTTGAAAACTCTTCCAAAACCTTGGCAAAATGGCACATCAGGGGTCCCAGGAGACCACCACTGACGGCCCACAATCCCTCTCAATGGGACAAAGCAAGCTAATCTAGAAAACCCGTGGAAATCAGCTTTTATAAACTCATTTGGGCCTATATTCAGCATGCCGAAAATAGGTTCGGTATGCCACAAATCCCTGTTTCAGTAGGCCGATCTAAATCGATCGACCGAATCAGGTCAATGGTCAACACTCAGGCCAAAATCGGTATACCAAAAATGGTTCGATCGACCAAAATCTCCTGATTCGGTCGATTGTCCAAAATCGGATGACCGAATTTCGACTAGAGGACCTATTCTGACAGAAAAATGGTATACTGAAGTGATTCAGTATGCCGAATTCTACGAAAAACAGAAAATGACCCAAACCCTACAGTCCGAAATCGCCCCAACTGGGACCTGCTCGGGACAGCAAGAAGTGCGCGGGGGAAGAGGAGAAGCTTGGGTCGTGCATAGTAGAGGGTCCTGACTTAAAAAGCCACGCAAAAGGAGTAGGTGGCCGCGTGCATGCAACCAATCAGCCACGCGCACACCCACACTTCCCTTAGCTGCCAGCCTCGCCAACCACCGCACAGACCCAACAACCCACCACAACCAAGAGACCAACTACAAGCCTCAACCACCGACCTACAATGCAGGACCGACACGGACCCACACCTGGGCTCCACATGCACAGTGCTATAATGCACAATGGCAACCATGCACAGGGACACACAAATAGAAGCCGGCCCAAGCCCAAAAGCACAAATCTACACAACAGGCCTCGGAACAATAACACCCATTCAGGAATAAAATTCATAAAATGTAAATAATTACAAAAATGAATTTTTACGGGTGTTACATCCTAACCACCTTAAAAGAAGATTTCACCCTCAAAATCACTAGGCCAAAAGATACGGGTACTAGGCTAGGATGACTTCCTCATGTTCCCAAGTGGCCTCCTAGGCTCCATGATGCCGCCACCGCACCAAAACCAGTAGATTCACCTTGTTCCACAGCACCTTCTTCTTGCGATCAATGACCTCGACGTCATCCTCCACAAAGGAAAGATCTTGTTGGAGCCCTTCTGGTTGAACTGGAATCACATGAGATACGTCAGCCAGACACTTCCTCATCATGGAGACATGGATCACATCGTGCACGGATGACATCTCTGGTGGTAGATCCAACCGATAAGCAACCTCGTCGATCCTCTGAGTGATCTAGTAAGAGCCAATATAACGAGGACTTAGCTTGCCATGCTTCCCAAACCTCATGACACCCTTGGTCAACGACACCTTCAGAAACACAGTCTCTCACCAGAAACTCCAGTGGTCTTTGCCTCCTATCGGCATAGCCCTTCTACCGACTCTGTGCAGCCAACAGCCTGCTACGGATCAAATCCACCTTGTCTGCATACAGTTGCACAAGCTCCGGACCAATCAACTGATGCTCGCCCACCTCGCTCCAGCAAACCAGCGATCTGCATGGCCTACCGTACAAAGCTTCGTACGGCACCATCTCGATGCTCAAATGATAACTATTGTTGTAGGCGAACTCAATCAATGGCAAATGGTCCTCCCAACTCCATTGAAAGTCTAAGGCACATGCTCAAAGCATATCCTCCAGCGTTTGGATAGTCCTCTCTGTCTGACCATCCGACTGAGGATGTGTAGACACCCCAATTTTGAGCTCATTTGGCAACAGGCTCCTCCGGTTGACGCTCTGGTCGCGACCACCAAAACCCTAACTCACACAAGCCCAATTAGGTTCACACTAGCCCACATGACCCAATAAAACACTAAACCCATTAAAATTCACTGAAAACAAATAAGACATTAATCCAACTTAAAATCCACTGAAAAGCAAGTAAAACGCTTAATCTAGCTAAAATCCACCTAAAATCCAACAAAACCCTAATAAGAACCCTAATCAAACAAAATCCAATTAAATCCACTTAAAAATCCAACCATAAATCCTAATCCACTTAATCCAGCTAAAATCCACTTAAATCAACTTAAAATTCGATAAAACCCTAATTAATCAAAATTTTGAAACCTTAATCAAATGAAAAGAAATTAAAATCCATTAAATAAAGTAAAAACCTTAGTTCAAGCTTAATCCAAA
>JAMKQA010079662.1:0-10763 GCA_024699735.1 Posidonia australis
CTTGGCATGTAAGTCCGAATACATATATAGTAGAATATTTTGCTTTCATAAATGCTTTTCATATTTTCTGAAGTGATTATATAACATTTAATCACATATCATTTGTTATCATCAAAATGTATTTATAGATTTTTCAACAGAGGTCACCTGCCCTGCCCACCAACCTCCAGCACGCATGCACCAGCTAGTCTCTAGCCACCCTCCAGCCTTGCCTCACACAGCCCAACAACCAGCTCCAAGGCACGAACCAACAACTCCCCTCACCAAACACTCAACCACTAGTCGCAACAAACGGCCTACGAACGCGACCCCACATGGACCCACCTCTGGGCCCACAAGCACAGTCCACAATTTACAGTGCCAACCATGCACAGGGACACACCACAGAAGCGAGCCCACGAGGCCTAAGTCCAAAAGAACAGATCCACACAACAAGCCTTGGAACAGTAACACCCGTCCAGGAATAAATTCATTAAAATATAAATAATTACAAAATGAATTTTACGGGTGTTACAGGGGGTGTCAACTCTACCCACAACACCTTCACCACACATAGCACAGCTTCCTACCCTTACACCTAGTGGCCAGCCTTTTGACTTGGCAGGAGCACAACACCCTCATTGTCCACTGTCTGAACCAGTTCTAGTGCTACAACTATTGCTCCCATACATCGCACCTCACTTTACACTGCTGCCTCCTCCTCTCCTCTGCACTAGTTACAGACTCCAGCATACATGACATAGTACTCTGCACCACAGCACGGTTATGTCGGTTATCATGGTACAACATCAGGTGGCATGATGATGGATCTAGAGAAGCACTTAGGTGCAACCCAAACGGCATATACAGGAACCATCCTAGCTGCACCGACTTTGCCAGCAACAACCCCAGACACTCTCTTGACAAGGATGACACTACAAGAAAACTAGGCTTTAGCCATAGCTTTTTGCCACAGACATTAATTCTGTGGCTAATTGCTATGTTTAGCCACGGAATAGCCACAAATACATTATTTCGAATCAATAAAATAAAACATTACTTAGCCACGATCACATCCCGTGGCTAAACATAAAATAACCGTGGCTAAAATTTTTATCTTAATGAAAATTTATTTTTGGCACAGATTAGCCATGGAATTAAACCATGGCTAAGATTAAAATGTTAATAATTTTAGCCACTCCTCTTTTATTTTCATCAAAACTCTCTTCCTTTGCCCAAAACCCCGCCCAAAGGCCAAAACCTCGACACTTCTCCCTCCACTAGAGAAAACCTCTACCATCACCTCCTCCTCCTTATCCCAAAACCTCCACACTTCTTCCTCCACAGCCCAAAACCTCTGCCATCACCTCCTCCTCCTCATCCCAAAACCTCGACACTTCTACCTCCACTGCCCAAAACCTCTACCATCACCTCCTCCTCCTCCTCCTCCCAAAACCTCAACACTTCTTCTTCCACTAGCCGATTACTCCTCCTCCTCCTGTTCTCCCTCCTCCTCTTGTTCTCCTATGGCCACCTCCTTCTCTTGTTCTCCTACAGCCGCCTCATCCTCTGGTAAGAAAGCAACAGCGATATCAAGCATTACTCCTTTTGATCAAAACTTCTCTTTTATTTTCCCATTACTCCTTTCCATTTCAACGTTGTCGACTGACTATCAGTTTTGGTTGGGGTCTTTTGTTCAACAGCTGCAGCAACAACACCTGGTGTTCAAGGACACTTTTGTATCAGGCGTATCAAGCGTAGGTGAGGTTTCTAGGGTTAGTTGTTCAAGGACACTTCTGTATCAGGTGTAGGTGAGGTTTCTCTTTCTTTTTCTTTTCTTTTCCGGATTTTTTCCTTACCTTGGCTTCAAATTATCCTTTAATGAATTAACTAGTTTTGTAATACTTTTGCATGAAAGTTTGGTTTCTGTAGTACAAATCTGGGAATGCATCTTTTGTTCAAGCGTTGTTCAATTTCTAGTTAGCAATGTTGTTCAATTTCTGGGAATGCATCTTCTAGCTTTACTATTTTTAGTTAGCAATGTTTATTATTAACATTGTTCAATTTCTATCACTTCTGACATAGCAGATGAGCACAGTTTTATTAGTTAAACTACTCTCTCTAAATGTCATAGGTTATTCTCCCTCCAAAACTCCTGGGAGAATAGTATGATATGGACAACCAAATTGTATCCAACTTTCAAAACAAGGGACCTTCTCCAGTTCTCCCTATCTCCTTTTCAAGAGCATAAACATAATGGTTCCTCTTATTATGAGAATCTAAAGCAAGATGATAGAATTAAGAAAAAAACATCATACATGGGAATCTAAAGCAAGGCAAACTGACTATATGAGATTAGTGTGCAAGGAAAATTATCTACCCAAATCCTAAGCACTGCAGAACATACCAGTACCAAAAATCGAAGAGGTTGAAGTACCATGTTTTCTTAGGGAAACTCCAATTATGAATGAGACATTTCCCAAATCCAACCTATTCATCCAATCTATGTATTTTTCCTTTCAATTCTAGTTAATCAACCTTCGATATCCTGAAGTTGAAATGAGGTGATACATGAAAAATTAGAGACTGTCTTAGTATCACAAGAAAAAAATGATACTAGGATATTTGGTTTAGTGCAGCAATCAATCACTTCTCAAAGTTGTTGACTTATGTGGTGCTAACTTTGGTCTTTACATGGTGGTTGACTGGTAGCATTGCTCACTTCTTGATGAATATTCTAGTTTTGAATTATTCTTTCAAGTAGACCTTGTTTTAAAGTTATTAAGATTTAACCATGGTGTTATTTTATTTTTATTTTTTTGAAGTGGTAGTTGTTAGGAGTGCAAATTGATTGGTATAAACACTAAATCAAATCAAACCAAATTGAACCAAGTTTTACAGTTTGGTTTGGTTTTTTTCATAAATAACAATTTGATTTGATTTTGAAAATTTTTCAAATTGGTAAAAGATTGTTTGATTTGGTTTGAGAAGTCAGTTTCACTAGACCAATACATATTCATACATAAACAATATACATACTATTAAATACCCTAAATGTATGCATGAATTTATATTTTTATTCAAGTTATACTTGATAAGAGATAAACATTTGTCATTAGAATATTGTTGCTATATATTATTTTAACTTTACTTTAAAAAACTATCTTCTAAGATAAAAAATGGAATACTTAATCTTCTGTTGTATAGTAGTTAATTATTAATCAACATTTTATTTGGCTTATAGATCATAACTAAAAATTGAACAACAAACCGTGAATTGAATCGAACCAAACCAAAAATTGTTACCAAAAACTTAATAGTTTTGTTCAATTTAGTTCAATAATCAGATAGCATGGTTTGGTTTCAATTTATTCTAAACTAGATAACATAGTTTGCCTTGTGGTTTATGCTACATTGAACCAAACAAAACTGTGTGCACTGTAAAGTTGCTTTGTTGTAGAAATTGATAGAACATATTCTAAGTTTCCATGAGAAAGTTTGGTTGGTAAAAAAGTTGGTGAATATTCACATATCAAAAAAAAAATCATTTTATTATTTGATACAATTTAAATTCCAGAATTTAAAATATATATATAATAAACCTAGGTCACCCATTTGAAATGAAAATCCAAAAAAATTTGTTCAGGACTACAACTAACTGATGCATCAAAAGTCAAGAACAAAATATGAAGTTATGTAATTTTGTCATACATATTAAACTTCTTGGCATGAAATTTATTTTATTTTGTCGTCCATATGAAAGTACAAAATAATTATTTTCTCAAGAGTGTAGGTTGAAAGAAAAGAAACCATGTTCAAGTATGTACTAATATAACATTAAACAATCCTGGTATGTAAAAACTTTACTATTAAAGCTACTTTGACATTCTCAATGATGATGGCATGACGTCAGTTTTTAAAACAAGTATTTGGAAAAGTGTAGCTCCTTCGAAGATTAAAATTTTTTCTTAGCTTGCTTTCCATGATAAAATATTGTCTTAGGCAAACTTAGTAAAGAAATGTAACACCCATAAAATTCATTTTGTAATTATTTACATTTTAATGAATTTATTCCTAGACAGGTGTTACTGTTCCGAGACCGTTTGTGTAGTTTTGCGTTTTTGGGCTTGAGCCTCGTGGGTCGGCTTTTGTTTGCGTGTCCTTGTGCATGGTTTGGCACTGTGCGTGTTTTGGCACTGTGCATGTGGAGCCCGAATGTGGGTCGATGTAGGGCATGTGTTGTGGCTCATGGTTGGGCGATGGTCGTTGCACTCGTGCGGGGTGCCAGTGGCTAAGGCGTGTAGGTGAGCACGTTCTCAGCTACTTCGTGCGTAGGGCTTAATAAGTCGCCTATGCCACACTCATTTTTCGCTCGTCGCCCATCTCCTTTTTCCTTCATCTCCTCCTCAAGCACGCACCTCTCTTTCCCCACCTCCCCTTCCCTTCCTCCTCACTCTTCTCCCTGCCCCCTCACTCTTCTCCCTTCCCCATTCCTTCTTTCCCCATCTGTCACCCCGTTCTTCCTCCCCTGTTTCGTGCATCAGCAAGAGAAGGAGAGAGAAGTGAGAGAGGCAAAGGCACCGTGAGGCTCGGTGTTGGCGTGGTAGATGCTCTAGGGGTTGTGGAGTGGCCGTGGATGTGTGGTGTCGTCGGAGTTGGCTAGAGGAGCGCCGGAGAGTGTTTCTCAGATACGCACCTCCAACCCTTGTATAAAGAGCATGAAATTGGTAGAAATCAATAGAATTGCATGAAATCTAGTTAAATTTACATTCTTAGAATTTATTATGATTTTATGTGTATTTATGGAGGCATTTATGGGTGTTAATGGCGGTAGTTGAGTTTTGGGTCATTTTGACCCTCCTGCCTTTGTGATTTTATATCTTAATGCATGGTGAATAGTTTTTGGTTTTGTTTGCTGGGTTTTGGAGTATACTCAAGGGTCTACATCTTATGTTTTATGTAAGACTTTTGATGTTGGTTTTGGGGGTCCAATCGTTGGTACCAGTTGGGGCAATTTTGAACAATAGAATTTGGGCTGTTTTCTAGTTTTCCGCAGAAATCGGCATACCGAACCATTTCGTTATGTTGTTTGTCTGTCAATTTTGGTCCTCTAGTCGAAATTCGGTCATCCGATTTTGGACGGTCAACCAAATCAGTGGATTTCAGTAGACCGAACCATTTTTGGTATACCAATTTTGGCCTGAGTGTTGACCAGATTTAGTCGATCGATCCAGATCAGTCTACAAAACCAGGGATTTTTGGCATACCAAACCTGTTTTTCAGTATACCGAATCAAGGCCCAAATGCTTTTATAAAGTGTGATTTTTCGAGGGTTTTCCGAATTGGTTTGTATTGTCCCTTTGAGATGGGATTGTGGGCCAGCAGTGGTGGTCCCTTGGGACACCTGATGTGCCGTTTTGTCGAGGTTTTGGAAGAGTTTTCAAAGTTATAAAATGGTTTTGAAAATGGTTTCAAAAGAGATGGTTGGCCCATTTTGGAAAATGGATTTCCTAGTTTTCTATGTACGGGCCAAGACAGTGTGGGACCTTGTCATTGGGACCAGGGAATGTGACGACATTCTCAGGTGGTCAGGCTTGACTCCCTGGTCGAGGTCGGGGGTCGAGTTACCTGAGGCTAAGGGGCATCGGGTCCTGGAGGTATGAGACTCCTTGATTGTCGTCTCGAGGCTAGGGTTGTTGTCTGAGGGTTGAGTGTCTTGTGGCATGACGGAGAGGTATGATACTCCTGCTATCGCTGTGAGCATTGAGGCTCGGGTGTCGTCAGGTGTGGAGGTATGACACTTCCTCTCAAGCACCGTGTGTTGAGAACGCTGTGAGGAGGTGTACCCTGTGGTGGCTAGTACGGGTGGGACATGTGTCTCGTAGCTGGTAGCGTCTTGAGAGACAGGACAACCTACCTAAGGAGGGGTTGGCTTTGTGAGGGTTCTCCAAGTAGGAAAATCTCCAGACAGCGCACTTCTGCACAGGATGGCACGTCGTGGCAGTGCAAACGCCGTTGGTGGCTCTTTAGTGGACTGCTTGTGGCCAGAGTTTGGTTGCCTAGCACTGGACTTCCTAACTCACTGTGTGTGCTTTTTGACCATTAAGGGTCTTTACTTGTGGTTTTGGGCTAGTAGAGCCTCGATCGTAGTTTTGGCTGGTGTGGGCCTGGTTTGTGAGGTTCTAGAGAAAATGAGTTACGAAATGAATTTAAAAGAAAATTAATTATGGTTTCATTTTTCATCTATTTTTTCGTGGTGTGCATGCTGGGTGACGTTTGTCACTCATTTGTTTTCCTCGTATTTTTGGGTTGCAGGTGCAAGCACGCAGAAGGTTTAGCATAGTGCATATAGATCGAAGTCTCGTAACCGCACACATAGGTTCCTGATAGTTTAATATCTTCTATTTAGCTTTAATTTTCCTATAGTTTAAATTATTTTAAATTATTGTGGAAAATGTAGGGTGTTACAAGAAAGGTTGGATTGGATCATTACACTATGAACTATGTAATTTTGATGAAGAATCTGTTACTCATCTTTATTTGTAACAGTCATTTTTTGTTAATTCATAATTTTAAAATAGTGTTTCTATGCTTGACAAAAAATATTAAAAATATATTTCTATGACATTTTTCTATACCTTTGTTCTTATCTATTGTTTAAATTTTTCATTTGATCTACTTCCTTATTGTTTATAAAAATCAATTTCGTAGGAAAGCATGTCTAAAGATCAAAGTTGGATGACTAGGAGAACTAATGGTTGGTTTTTATCATCTGAATTTGAGGGAGTGAATGAGTTTCTTGATTTTGCTTTTTCCAATGATGAGTGCGTAGATGATGGAAAGATCAAGTGTCCTTGTTATGATACTAGAGATATTGTTAATCTTCATCTTTTCCACAAAGGTTTTGTACGTAACTACACTACATGGACTCAACATGGAGAATGTGTAGATAATCCTCCAATGTTTAATCCCATTCTGGACATGGGAGGTTCATCCAATAGTAGTAATCAATACAAAAATTTAGTGATGAATGCTCCAAGTTATCGTTATAATTAGGATCACAACTCAGATGATGAAGACAATAAAGAACCAAACCCACATGCCCAAATCTTTTATAATTTGTTGAAGGATGCTGATCAACGACTTTGAGATGGTTGTGATGTGCTAAAGTTATCGACTATGACTCAACTATTACACATCAAGTTACCTATGGAATTCCTAACAAAGGGTTTGAAGCCATTTTGAAGTTGATGAAAGGTATTTTGCTAAAAGATGAGAAGTTACCAGAGTCGTATTACAAAATGAAACAAATTTTGAGAAAGCTTGGCTTGGGATACAAGAAAATACACGCATGCATTAATGATTGTGTATTGTACTATGGGCCAGAGAATGAAAATAAGAGACAATGTCCTACTTATGGTCATCCTAGGTATAAACCAAACAATCGTTTGAATACATCCAAAGATATTGCTTGGTAGATTTTACGTTATTTTTAACTTAAGCCAAGACTTCAGAGGTTATATCAATCTTCAAAGACTGTTGAACATATGAGATGGCACAGTGACACTCGCATTGAGGCACTTGATGAAATTAGACACCCTGTTGATAGTGAAGCTTGGAAGGATTTTGATCTAAAAAATCCTTTGTTTGCATCTGAAGTTTGTAATGTTAGACTTGGTCTATCAACAAATGGATTTAGTCCATATGGTCATTCAAGTACTAACTACTCATGTTGGCCGGTCATTGTTACTCCATACAATCTCCCACCATGGATGTGCATGAAAGAACCTTTTATGTTTCTTACACTATTGATTCCTGGTCCAAGATGTCCTGGAAAGGAAATCGATGTCTATTTGAGGCCTCTTATTGATGAATTGCAAATATTGTGGGAGGATATGGTTGAAACTTATGACGCATCTAGGAAACAAAATTTTAAAATGAGAGCTGCATTGATGTGGACTATTTGTGACTTTCCAGCCTATGAAATGTTGTCAAGTTGGAGTACCCATAGTAGACTATCATGCCCTTATTGCATGGAACAAATGAAGGCTTTCATACTAAATCATAGTAGGAAGGTCTCATTTTTTGATTGCCATAGGCAATTTTTGCCACTTGATCATCCATATAGAAAACAAAGGGATAAGTTCAAAAGGGAAATCGAGAAAGAAACCACTATAGAACGATTATCTGGGGTTGATGTCAAGAACAATATATCTGAATTAGAACAAGTCACTTTTGGGAAGGCAAGTAGTGGTCAGAAAATTGATGGTTACGGGAAATGCCACCATTAGACAAAGAAAAGTATTTTTTTTTTTGAACTACCCTATTGGAGTACACTCTTGATTCGTCACAACCTTGATGTAATGCACATTGAAAAAAATGTGTTTGACAACATCTTCAATACTGTAATGAATGTGAAGAGTAAGTCAAAGGATAATTTGAAATCCCGTAAAGATTTGGAGGCAATGAGTATTAGCAGTAACTTGCATTTAGAAACCATCAATGGTAAGAATGTGTTGCCCAAAACATGTTACTCGTTAAGCAAGGATGAAGTAAAGCAAGTTTGTGAATAGGTAAAACAATTGAGGCTACCAGATGGCTATTCATCAAATCTATCTCGTTGTGTAACTACCGTTGATTACAAGTTTTTTGGTATGAAGAGTCATGATTGTCATGTGTTTATGCAAAGATTGTTACCAATTGCCTTTCGTGATTTCTTGCCTAGACCCATTTCAGAAGCTTTGACTAAAATTAGTCATTTTTTTTCAAGATATATGCTCAACTGTAATAAAAAAATCAGAAATGGATATTCTTGGGAAGAATATTGTTGAAACAACGTGTAAGCTCGAGAAGATATTCCCACCATCATATTTTGATTCTATGGAGCATTTGACTATTCATCTACCATATGAGGCAAAAGTTGGTGGACTAGTACTGTAGACACCCCAATTTTCCCAATTTTGCGGAATGAGGATGTGGTGGCTGAGCTCGAACCCTGATTGAGGGCCCACAAGGCCCATTTAAGCCCAATTAACTCCTTCAAGGCCCATTAAGCCCTAATTGAGCCCATTTGGGTCCACAAGCCCAATTAGGCCCATGGTGGCCCACAATGGCTCAACCCACATCTTCTCCTATTTAAACTTCTTCCAAAACCAAGCTCATTTATCCCTCTTCATCTAAATTTAAACCCAATAACACATTTTCCTTCATTGACCTAAGTTTCCACCTAAATATTCAAATTTAATTTCAACCCATCAGCTTCCTTCCTTACTGAGTTCACTCCTTCTCCCTGATCCCTCACGTTCCAGCCATTGGATCAATCTTTTCTTCACTGGCTTCAACAATCCTTCCAACCCAGCCTGAGCTATACCGTTCCAGCAACTCCCAGCAGCTCAAGCCAGTCATCAGAGCCGTCGTCGGAGAGACTGGACTACCGTTGATCTCTGTCAACGATCGATAAGACAAGGAGGGGACAAGGAGGGGACAGCCGTTAGCATATGGTTAGTCTATTTTGATTTTTTTTAGTTGGGTCGTTATGTATTTTTTTTGCTACAGTTTGTTGGGTTCCGGTGCTCCTATATAAGGAGGAGGAGGCCAGCATTTCAGAGAGGACAAGATTCAGAGCATTTCTTTCCACTCTCGCGAGAAGGAGAGAAGAGTTCAGAGCGTTCAGAGAGAGCAGAGAGCGAGAGGGGTAATCCAGAGCTCAAGGTGCAGTTTAGAGCTCCAGCGAGGTCCAGAGAATTCTCCAGCTAGGTACACCCTCCTCGGCCCTCTCTGATCTTCGTATTTAGCTTTCTAGGTTTCCCTGAGCCTGTTCGTGTTGATTCCATCAAGACCAGAGGTTTCCTCTGGTCGGAATCTCTTCCTGGACTTTGCCGGAGTCGATCTTTGACGATCTAGGTTGGGGAATTGATCCAGGACATTTCCTGGACCCCCGAGCCCTCTCCCCTCCTCCTCTGGTCTTCCCGGAGCTTGCAGTGCCCTGCCGTAGCCGCTCCGACGCCTCCAGACAGCCACGTGAAGATCGCCAGAAAACGTCTCTCGTAGCCACCATCGCCGGAGAAGAAGGCTTTGTCCGAGCCTACACGCCGCTCCGAGCCACGCCGTGGTGATCCAGCCCCGCGGCGACCTTCCTCAGCCTCCCACAAGTGCGCCCGAGCCTCTGGATCCATGCCGCGAGCCCTCGATCGTCCCAGCAACGCTGCTCGCCGGAGGAAGCCACGGCGGCGATGCTCAGCCACCACCTCGCTCCATCAGCCTCCACGCCGCTCTAGAAATTCCCCCCGACTCATCCTCAGCCCTCCGGAGGCCCCAGATCGCAGCATCTCCGCTCCGACGCCTCCAACAATCGTAGATGTCTCGCCGGCGTAGCCTCGACGGCGAGAGGGGTTGGTGGCCCACTCCAACCGTTGTGCCTCTGATCCAATCCATTGGATCTCCCTAGATGCCTCTTTTCTTGCATCTCGTGGAGTTTTATCTCATATCAGACCACGGGAAGGCTTGTTTGCCCCCTCCGGTGGTCGTCAACGGCGAGCTTCGTCGCCGGCGACCGTCGTGCCTTTTCTTTTTTTAAAAAAAACTTTTAAACATTTATTTTGAATAAAGTCTGGAGTTTATGTTTTTCTTGCAAATAGGTCCTTCTGGAATTACTTTCTGGTCCTTTTATTGCATATAGGTCTTGCCATCATTTTTCTAAAATGTTTTGAATAAAGTTTTAACTGAAAATATTACATGTTTTACCCTGAACATTTAAAATAATGTTTTCTGAGTTTAAAACTTTA
>JAMKQA010079663.1:0-10133 GCA_024699735.1 Posidonia australis
GCATTTTCTGTAGGAAAAAAAGTATTAAATGATAAAAGATGTAGATTATCAGAGAAGTCTGTAGAAGCCTCCGTCTGCTTAAAAGATTGGTACGATGCAGTTGATTGTTTTCAGGGATTGAGCTTGAATTCTAAATTAGAAGAAGACGATGACGCGACATCAATTTCAACAGGCAAAACAGACTCCACAAATCAATAAATATTGATGTAAAATTGTAAAAATGAGAAATGTAAAAAAAAAATGATGTAAATATCTTTTGTATTTTCCCCTTTATTTTTATGTATTTAAAATATTTTTTATTAATAAAAAATAATAATTTTAAAAATAAAATTTGGACCTAATAGACGAGCCTGGCCCACCGACGCGCCATGGGCCCTGCTGGGACCATCACCTCCCAATGGAGGCTCGGCCCGGCCCGACCCAGCTTGTAGGCTGACTCGACCCAGTCTAGGGTCGGTCCGGCCTCTTGTTTTTTGGATCGGGCTGGGCCAGGCCGGCCCAAATTTCATGTCTACTAGGGACCCCAACTCGATAGACCGAAACATTTCGATATATCGAAAACTAGGTCTAAAGAAAAATGAAGACCAAAATGACATACCGAATCAGGCGATAGTAGGGCACCTAAAAAGGGACCCAAAATCCAAACACTACAAACACCATATCAAACCACACATGCAAAGTATCAAAATGAAGATATCGAGGAGATCTTCTAATCGAGACAAGAAATACAGTGATCCGTTGTACGAGGCTCAAGCAAACATAAGAAAACCACATAAGGATATTATTCATCCCAAGCCATAAATACGACCATTAATGGCTCAAAACAAAAACCACCATAAATGTTACAAACATCTACCCAACCCTCTACACATCATCATACACTTAGGAATTCAATTTAGTAAACAAGGAGAGCCTACGGAGTGTGTACCTGTCACCGGAGACGCAACGTCGGTGAGCGACGCACCTCCTTCACCTCCACGGTCAGGGTCTCCTCCTCTCTCGACGGTGACAACAGCACGACAGTGGCGACGAGCTCTTCCTCTCCCTGGCACAGCCACCATCCCTCTCTCTCTCTCTCTCTCTCTCTCTCTTGTCTCCCCCCTCTTCTCTCCCACTCGTCTCTCCCTTCCCTTTCTCTCTCTCTTGTTGAAAGAGAGGAAGGAGTGATGGAGAAGGAGAAGCGTCTAAAATGGTTAAATATTTATTAACGATTCCAATATCTACTGTAGCGTTGAAATCTACATTTTTTGCAAGTAAAAGAGTTTTAAGTGATAAAAGATGTAAATTATCCCAAAAATCTATAGAAGCCTCTAAGTATTTGAAGGTTGGTACGATTCAGTTAATTGTTTTTAAAACTTAAATTTAAACGACGAAGCAGAGGATGATAACTTATCAACTTGAACAGGGATGGGAGTTTCTACTAATGATTAAAGAATATGAATAAATGTTTTTGTAAAATTTTTAATTTATATTAATGTAATAATTGTAAATATGAAAATATAAATAATTGAACATATTATGTATTTTAAAAATTTTCTATGTGCACATCAATTAGTTAATAATATATTTTTTAAAATTTTAATTTTTTTAAAATTTTAAAAAAAGAACTAACCTGATGGATCGACTTGATAATGGTCTAGTCCAATGTTGGACCGTGACCGTGGCGAACTAAGATATCATAAAACCCAACCTAGCCTGACCTAACCCAACCCTCTACACATCATCATACACTTAGGAATTCAATTTAGTAAACAAGGAGAGCCTACGGAGTGTGTACCTGTCACCGGAGACGCAACGTCGGTGAGCGACGCACCTCCTTCACCTCCACGGTCAGGGTCTCCTCCTCTCTCGACGGTGACAACGACACGACAGTGGCGACGAGCTCTTCCTCTCCCTGACACAACCACCATCTCTCTCTCTCTCTCTCTCTCTCTCTCTCTCTCCCTCCCTCCCTTCCCTTTCTCTCTCTCCTGTTGAAAGAGAGGAAGGAGTGATTGAGAAGGAGAAGCGTCTAAAATGGTTAAATATTTATTAACGATTCCAATATCTACTGTAGCGTTGAAATCTACATTTTCTACAAGTAAAAGAGTTTTAAGTGATAAAAGATGTAAATTATCTCAAAAATCTGTAGAAGCCTTCAAGTATTTGAAGGATTGGTACGATGCACTTAATTGTTTTTAAAACTTAAATTTAAACGACAAAGCAGACGATGATAAGTTATCAACTTGAACAGGGACAGGAGTTTCTACTAATGATTAAAGAATATGAATAATTTTTTTTGTAAAATTTTTAATTTATATTAATGTAATAATTGTAAATATGAAAATATAAAATATTGAACATATTATGTATTTTAAAAATTTTCTATGTGCACATCAATTAGTTAATAATATATTTTTTAAAATTTTAATTTTTTTTAAATTTTAAAATAAGAACTAACCTGATGGATCGACTTGATAATGGTCTAATCCAATGTTTGACCGTGGACCGTGGCGAACTAAGATATCATAAAACCCAACCTAGCCTGACCTAACCCAATTGTCTGGGCAGGCCTGCCTTGCCAGATCCAAGTTTGTCCGGTCCAAGTATTTTTCAAACCGGGATGGGCATGTCTACGTTTGATGCTTTCCAATAGCTCAAATCACCTTTTTACAAAATGGCAGTCAATCATACTTCTTTGGAAAATTTCAAGCAACGGCATACCGATGTCAGAGTAAACATATATAAAAAAAAAATCATTATTTAGAATTGCTGGTAGGTGGCCATATAGATGGCGACGTCCGAGAAAGCCATGCTAGAAAAGGTTCATTAGCTAGAATATAAGTCACTTTGCTACTAGAAATGTGCGCATACATCCATTTCATCTGCGTCACAGCATGGAACAGACTTCACCAACTGAGCCGTTAGTGTCACCGTTTTTTTATCCAACCGTGTCCTGCGGTTCAAAAAACCATTGGCCAATGTCTAAAGAATCTTCATGAATTGATTCACGGCAACAGCCGTCTCATCCAATATCAAAATCTAAAGGTTTTTCATGATCATCCACAATGGATCAAGCCAGATTAACGATGTTGAATCGAGAGCATCTTTGTACAGCAACAGGAGGATCATGTAGTAACTAGTAAGTATTTTATTGATACGAGCCGAAAAAGAAACGCCCAAAGTGACAAACTCAATTGTCAATGATCAGAATATATATTGCAAGCCAAAAGCAAGAGTATCATACGCTTAGCAATAAATTCCTGCAACAAAGAAGTCCTATGACCTATTCTAAGATCAATTTCTCTTTTCAGTTAGTCACCACTAACCCATTATTCATATTCATATTTACGCAATCCAGAAAGTAAATGAAAATGAGGAAAATCTTGACGAAGTATTACTTGCATGGATTTCCTAATATGTGGAACAAGATAGGAAGGCTAATACTTCTAGATGCACATTTTTTCACTTGGATACATCAAAAAGGTGCTCATACATGTACATGGTAGGAAAAAAAAAACGATCACATAGCTTCTAAAGATACTAAATAAAATGAAAACATATCTGACCATCAAAATGAAATGTACCGCATGCTAAATAGAGGAGGGTGTTACCAGTCTGCCAACTCTCTGTGCCCACAATCAATATTAAGAAGGATCCAAGGGCAACTAGCAGTTACAAGTTGGCACTACTCCCTTCCATGCATGGATAAAAATTGCTGCACCTTTATCTCACTTTCACGTGCAAATTTCTGATAGGATCTATAACATCCATCAGTTGGCAACAAAATGGTACCGTGAGTCTGCATAGCCCTCAACTTCCCACAGAAAAGATCCAAATGTAACAGCCTCTAAAATTAGCCTCCTCAAACCTGCAAAGCTTATATTGATAAGCTCATCCTTAGAAGAGTCAATAGTGCCCTGAGGAGTGATGACAATCTCCGGCTTTCCAAACAATGCTTCTGTGTGCTTCTCAATGATGCTAAAAGCTTCCTTGGATCGTACTGTTGCATACTTCTGCAGTGTCTCAGGATCAAATGACATGACATAAGCCCGCAACGGTGAGGACTTGACCCCAAACCCAGAACTAGAACTTCCAGCAGCAATATCAGGGGAAGACCATGATGAGATTTCAATATGTGAGTCTCCAGCCTTCATTGAAGGTCTTGATTCATCAGGCATGGCTTGTTTGATGGCAGTTTCCTCCTCATCTGATCCCCATGGTAGGGTCTCCATAGTTTTCTCAAGTTGGAAATGTTGATCCACTCGCTTGAGGAAGTACCCGTACATGATGGATGCAGCATATACCTGCCCTACTCGGAGCTTGCTGATCGGGGCAACTGAATTTGAGTCTACCAACCGTTGCCCTAAAATCAGACGCAAATGGCTCTTGATCATTTCATAGGCTTCCAGAGAATGCAAACTTTCAAGCTTGTCCTCTTCATGTGGCCAGTGATCAACCCTACCAGAAGGGTTGGATGACTGGGATATTGCAGGAACCAAGGAAACATCTGCATCCATGAACTTCTGCACAACAAGTGCGTATAATATCTCCTCCAGTGCCTTGTTCCTTTCATTAGCTTTCACCTGTGCAATTCTCCTGAAATGCAAAAGCATTGTCAGTGTAATTTCTGTACATATTGTCCTTTCAAGTTTGGCCCAAAGTAAAAAAGTTGTCACCTGTATAAAACAAGTTCAGTGCTATCAATGGAAGGTTCCTCCCTGTTCTTTTCTGCATCTCGATCTGTTTCCAGCTGCTGGAGTTGGCGTTCCACTGCAGCTGGGAGTAGATGGGGGTGGCTAGAAAGGATTTGTAAAAGAAACTGCCCGATGGGAGACTCCAGTTGAAGAGGGGCAACAGAAGATGAATATTCAACTGAATCAGAGGGAGACGATGAAGCATAAACAGCAGTGCTCCTCCTTATTCCAAATGGTGGAAGCCGCTGCCCTTGCCTTAACAGGGGTATTAGTGAGTGAGGCTGCAATCACAAAAAAAAAAAATGCATCACAAGCTACACTGTCGATATCTCATTTCAAGACCCATACTCCATAAGCATGTATACATGCTAGGTCTTTTACTTTCTTAGTTTATGTTCGTGAATATTCACCACAAGGGAGTGTTGTATCATTCAAATTATGCATCTTTCAAAAAATATCCATCTTCCTGAGGAGAACTTCGTTTGTATGTCACACAATTCACTACTTCGGTACAGAATTCAATTCACAGATGGCCCAAGGTGTAATTCTCTAAATCTCAATAAAGAAACCACAAAAGTAGTCAACGTATCTGAAAACATAAAGAGAACATCAAATACAGCTTTAACATGCATATTAACAGCGAGTTGAAAAGCTATTGAGCACTACAGCAATTGTGTTAACAATAACAATCTCGATTTTGATGAAGAAGTTGTTCTACCCAGTCGTGTATACAATACGCTAATTCATCGAGCAAATCCAAATAAAAACTAGTACTTAAAAAAATCATAATGCGAAAGGCAAACACCTCCAACCAACTGACCATGTAGAGGATAACAACAGCAAAGAGAAAACAAAAAAAAAAGGGACACGATGGGATACAAGAGGTCTTGATTCACTTTAAGACTCTCCCCAACATTCCGATTCATCTAAAAAACCAGAATATGTATATCATTTTTGGCACAACATATATAATTTAGAGGGGGAAAAATCAGTAAATTGAAAGAAAAAAAAACGCCAGCCGTAATATTGAAACAGCAACAAGAAGACATGCAACAGAAATCTAGTAGCCGTCACCTTAAGCAACCCGGCCCTGGAGAACCAGACCCTGGGACCAATCGAAACAGCCACCGAACCCGCCCTACGAGCCGCGAAGACACCAGATCTCCCGCCACAATCCCGGCGCGCAACGTGGCCCACAGAACACGAAGATCCAACAGCCGTGGCGGCGGCGGCCTCCATCTGTACCAACAACACCGGGCGGCTGTAGATCGAGAAGAAACAGCAGCCCAAGCTCTCGGGGGGCGGGCGGATGGCGCTCTACCTCTGGGGAAGGACGGGGGAGGTGAAGAGACTGCGCAGGGAAGAAGGGCTGGGTTCCTGGGGTTATTTCGGGCGACAGAAATGCCCCCGAGGTGCTGCGGATATTACGATGTGGCGTGGGGGCGGGGGCCGGGGGTGTGGTTTCTGTCCGTGCCTGTGGGCCGGCGATACGTTGGAGGGGTGGATCAGTGGATAATCCCATTGCCCTGCTGGACGTCCCGTGTAACGGCGTGAGCAGTTGGGGGTTGACGCGTGGAGAGTTGGGGGAGATTAGGTTGCTGCCTTGAGTTCATTGGAGGAATGCTGCTTCATCGTGGCGCGATAGATCGAGGCGATGGGGTGCGAGGCGGTCGAAGGTGCTTTTCTTCTCGGGCTCTCGGCTCAGGCCGAGTCCGACTTCCGAAAGGACCGGCAAAAGGTTGGGTCGAGTGGGACTGGATTGGGGCGGATCGTATTTCTGAAAAAGTTGAGGTTTGACCTTATCAGGTCAAACGAGCATAAAAAAATTGAGCCTCTAATTTTTTTGATGACAATGTTATGGAAACACAACGGTGAAAGGTTTTTTTTTTTTAAAGAGATTTCATCACTAGACCAAATAACTGTAGATTACAATAGTGAAAAATCTTATTACTTTTCTAAGTGATGAATGTAAGCGTATCCAATGGTTTGAGGAGGAATATTCTTTTTATGGTATCTTTGATTCTCTGACTAATGGTGTTCTTGTTACACTTTGTTTTGCCATTCGTAATTATGATATTGTAAGCGTATCCTTTTGGTAGTTTCTTCTGTGTTAGGAAGCTTAGGCTAGCTTTGTTCTAGTGTATAGTTTCTTCTTTGCATCCTATCTTGTTAGTGAAAACTTTGTTGTAATCTCTCTTCTTTTGGATACCTTGGTAATTTTACCTTATTGGACTAACTTGGATATGGAAACTTTTCCATTTATTGCTATTCTGATTTCATAAGCACATTCTGAAACTTTTTTTTTTCCAGAGGATTTACTAGTTTTTTTTTTGTTGAATGCTATTGTTTATATTCTTCCTTCTTTTTGAAGGATGACTTCATTCACCTAAGTGGTGTTTCTACTATTCTAGTCTCCATTTCCGAAATTAATTCATATTGGACCTAGTTTCAAACTTATCTTACTTTAGTAATAGATTTCTTGTTTATTCAAAATTAATAATGCCTTGTTTATTTTTAAAAAAAATAGTAGAAAATTTTAATTTAATGGTTTCCCAACTATTATATTAAATTCCTCCTTATTAATTCAACCTATACATTGCCATCCATAGGGTTAGTTATTTCTTAACCAAATCAATCAAAACAAGGTATCATACTTGAACAAATAAAAAAACATATTCTAGCTGCATATAACAGACTAAAACAGAAGCGTGGATATGTCTTTTCAATCAATAAATAAGACTTGGTTACTTTCATAGATCACTTGGATACTTAAATACATACATAAGTTATGATTCCTATGTCCAAAGCATATTTCCAATTATTTCCTACTCAAATTATTTAAAAAATTCCCTCTTACTCGGACTAATCATGACTGATAACAATCCAAAACTTCTATGGGGTGGTTGTCTTATTTACTAGTTTTTGTAACTAAAATTCAATTAATTATGTGAACATTAATATTTAAATTTAAATTGTTTTTTTATGTCCCATTCCTAACTGTCCTAATTTTGAGTTTCATTAATCTATTTCATTGATTAGTTTCCAATTTTCTCTTTTTCCTATCATCATTTTAACTTACTCCTTTTTGTTTATTTCACACAGGTTATTATGGAGAAATCTGAGGACTTATGGAAGGAAGATCTACAGGAGATTGTCCAAGCAATCAACCTTTCACTTGTAGGCCTAATTCATCATGATGAACTGGAGAAAGCAATTATCTTCAAAATCATCTGCAGCATCCCTCTAAACCAGCCCTATTAAGTGAGAAGTGTTGAATTTGGCTTGGAACGTGCAGATTTCATATTTTTCGAAGACTTTTGATTTCATCCATTTTGTCATTAATTCTCCCTACATTTGGAGATGTTAATTCTCCCTACATTTGGAAGATTCAACGATCAATGCCAAAAGGTATGATCTCAAACTTAGTAGGGACGACTTTCATCTAGACCTAGTGGAGACATGGGTAAATTTTTTTAAGGTCCGTTGGGAATTTCGTACATGGGAAACTATACGTAAGATTAGTTTTCAAATTGGTGTTCTTAACCATGACCGTATGGATCATCTAATAAAGTGGAGATCTTATGGTAGGACTGTAACCATGTCGGCGACAGCCTCGTGCTTGGTGCAAAAGGCCAAATGCGCGAGGGTCGGCAAAGTCATGGCAAAACAATAAAAAACAAATGATAAAAATGCAAAAGTCGCCACCTAGTCTATTTAAAACGGGAGACGAGGAAAACCGCTTTAAAACATTAAAATCATGCAATAAAACCAATGGAAAATGTCAATCATGAACCAGAAAATTAGGTAAGGATCCCTATTACGCACGAGGAAGGTATTAGGCACCCTCGTGCGCCCGAAAATCGGTCTCTTAATGGGTTTCTTATTTACTTGAATGGAATGTCGACTTTTTAGCCTTTTCTGTATGCTTGAGAGCGATATGTCATGCAATGCTACATGCAAGTGGTGCCTTATGCTAAACAGGGGTGCATGGATTGTAGGATGTGTCCTAATGCTCAGAAAGGTCACCCACGCGGTGGGTCAAGCACCGGTGCAAGGATGTTGCACAGATATGATCAAAGATCTAAAATACCGAATGACTTTCATCCTTGCTTTACTATATGCAAAATATGAGTTATCATGCATAAAAATGGCTGAAAACAGGGTGGAGTCATCCTAGTATATCCAGGAAGACACCCAAAGAAAACCAAAGGCAAAGTGAATCGAAAACCATGCTAAACACCATGCCAAAAACCACTACGTGCGACAAAACACAGGCAGGTGCGCCTGTGTGGTGCACCACCTATGTGCTCTACTGATATGTGAAAGAAGAGTGTGCCAGAGAAAGTCACAAATCAAACAGTAAACCAGCCTAATGCCATGCAATATAAAATCCTGTAAATTTACAGAAAACCCATCAGAACATACATCATGAGTATCCATCAAAATCCAAGAATGAAAATACAATATGGGTCTTGTGCTCAAGGGTTATATGCCTCACACATGACCACACCACCCTTATACTAAATAAAACAGTAAGTTTCAGTTATGCCATCCAGATCTGAATCATGGACTGTTGCATGAGAATCTCTTAAACAGGAGTTCATGGGACAATCAACTCACCAGATTACAATAGCAGGCTGAACATGCAAGATGCAAAAGTCATATAAAACAGTGCTATCACATGCTGAAATCAAGCATATAAAGACATGACATATCGGAGAGTACACATCATAAAAATCAAAAACTGAAACATCCGGAAAAGCATGCAGATCATGATGTAAAGATGATGATTTGCTCTCTGACCAGACTGGTGCACCAGGATGGTGCGCCAGAATGGTGCTCTGGTGAGGTGCGCCACCCTGGTGCGCCACATTGGTGCTCTAGTGTGGTGCACTCCAGAAAATCTGAATCAGACAACAGTCTGATTTCAGATTCTGGTCCAGCTGCTATAGATGAAATGTGATTAATTTTAACCAGATTGATTATTTAAATGGTAGAGAACTGAACCATGATAAAAAAAACAAACATAAAAGTCTTTTTATCCTTTCTTAGTCATGCAAGTTCATGGGTTAATGGGTTGAAGCTACTGCTTAGTAGGTTCTAAGGAGTATGCAATGATTTAACTAGATTTACAATCATGTAAAGATAGTAAACATGCAAAGAGTATGTTTTCAACTCAAATCACAGTTAGGATTTGCATGGAATCATGATTCAGTATACAAAACAGAGACTACATGATGCAGAAATTAACATCACACAGAAACCTTATAAACATACATGTAGGAGCCATCAACTTAACCTTAAAACAACACAAAAATGATCACTATCAGACCATACATCCAGTTCATTGTATGCTTTATTCAGTGCATTATGTAGAGCTTAAGTAAAGAGATGGGTAAGGATTTTACCTTGTCTGAAATGTTCCCTCCTTGATGGCTCAAGATAAGACTTCCTTGT
>JAMKQA010079667.1:0-10041 GCA_024699735.1 Posidonia australis
GCGTACGAGGGTGCCTAACACCTTCCTCGTACGTAACAGGGATCCTTACCCATATTTCTGGTTTACAAAGACCTTTTCCATTGTTTTTGCATGATTTTTATGTTTTATATGGTTTTCCTCGTCTTCCATTTTAATAGACTAGGTGACGACTCCTGCATTTGCATATTTTTTTATTTTTGCCGTGACTTTGCCGACTTTTGCATATTTCACCATTCTCACCGACATGGTTACACTAAGGGATTTTCTCAGAAAAAAAGAATAGATTATTTTGATACTTATTCTCTTACAACCAAACTTTCTACTATTAAAGTACTTCTAGCTATGGTCTCTATACGTAATTTTGAAATGCACCAAATGGATGTTGATGTGTATGTTGTAATTAACCGTAAGTACACGACATACAAAGTAGCACATGCGAATCGATTCCATAGAGAAAAGTGTCTCAAAAACTATAATTATTTGTCAGTCACTGATGGAATGTAAATTTCAAAGTCGATTGATTCTAACTACTTAAGAAAACTTTAGAATAAAAGACAATTAGGATTTTTAAATCCATTCATGTTGATATAGGTGCATGATTAAATCCACTCTTTGTCTCTCTATTAATCTAAATAATTTGATTCAATAATTCTTATTCTAACAAGTATAATTTATATGTAATGCACCATAGATTATCAAGCCAGGAAATAAAAAACACAAATGAGATTAATTCAAATGATATATGAAGAAACTACGATTATACACATAATCCTCAAATAAATTTTCTCTAAGCATAAACCCTATCAAAGTGTATCATTTTTATAAGAGATTTATGTAATATACATCTAGTTCACATAATCATGACATTAAATACAAGAGAAAACACAGAGGAATTTCATCACAATATCTAAAATTACATGAACTTCATCTAAATCCTAGATCTAGAAATTTAACTAAGTATGGTAACAAATAACAGCAAAATAAAGAATAAAGAAGAAGAAGTACAAGACATCATAAAAATGAAAAATGAATTTTTATTAATGAAAACTTGATATTACAACTAAAGAACTTGAAGATCTCTCAAAATACACAAGAAGAAAAAGAAACAATCTAATCCTAAATGTGGAAGATAATCCCATAAATCTACACTAGGTTTACAAGAATTTGTTTACGTCAGAGACAACTCCGATTACATATTTTGAAAAGTTTGATGAATTAAATCTTTATATGAATTACAACAAACTCTAAACATTGGAATGAAAAGTTTGATAAAGTTATCACTTTTGCTGGATTTACTATCAATGATTATGATAGATATGTGTATAGCAAAATGATTGATGATAAATGTGTAATTATGTATCTTTATACCGATGACATACTTATATTTAGTTTTGATATAAATGTGATTAATGAGATTAAAAGTTATTTGTCCAAAAACTTTGATATGAAAAATTTAAGACAAGTTGATGTGATTTTAGGAATCAAAATAATTAGAACTTTAAGTAGAATTACTTTATCTTAAACACATTATATTGAAAATTTAATCAAGAAATTTAGTTTCTCTAATATTAGGCTTGCTTGTAATCTTATTAATGTGGCATTAAAATTACATAAACACAATGATTCTCTTGTAGCTCAATCTAGATATGCTCAAATTATTGATAGTCTCATGTATTTTATTAATTGCATAAGACCTGATATTACATGCATTGTAAATATCCTAAGTAGATGTACTATAAATCCTACTAAGAAACATTGAGTAGCTATAAATAGAATATTTGCTTATTTAAAAGCTACAAGTGATCATGTGTTGCATTATTTTGGTAATCCTGAAATTCTAGAAGCCTATTGTGATGTTAATTAGACTCCTACTTTAACTAAAGTTAAGTCTACTAGTGGTTATACTTCTTTTAGGAAGTGGAGCTATATCATGGAAATCCTTAAAACAAACTTTAATCTCTAGATTAATAACTGAGGTTGAAATTATAACATTAGACCTAGTAGGTGCAAAAGTTGATTACCTTATAGGATTATTGTTAGACTTATCTATCAGGCCAAATCCTATGCCATCAACTTGTGTTCATTGTGATAGTATTGCTTGTATTGCCTTAGTTAAGAGAGTAAATACAAATGAAAAATTAAATAGACATATAAAATTGAGACATAAGTCAATTAGACATTGATTGTCAATTGAAGTTATTTCACTTAAACATATGAAATCTAAAGAAAACTTGACAAATCATTTGACTAAAAACTTATTTAAGAATTTTGTTGTATCTTCATCGAAGAGGATAGGACTTAAGCTCATAAAAAGTTTTGTACAATGGAATACTCATCAGAAAAATTTTATTGTCATACAGGACGTAGCATTGAAATTATAGAGTACGACTCCAACCCTATTTCTAAGATGACAATGCTTGAGCTGTGATAATAGGATTGAATCGAAACCTACGTGGTAAGGTAATGTATTACAGGTTATCCTTGGAGATTCACTTATATTGAGTGTAGTTGTGGGGCCACAATTTTAGATCAAAGGGTAATTTTCTAAAAACACTCATGCAAATTGTCGTAATGTGCTAGCTAGAGAATTTGAAGATGTAGTATGTACTACGAGTGTGGTAGGTTAAAATCCAATAAAAAAGACATAATTCAAGATGTAATCCACTATGGTTGCTTTCAAATGTAAATCTACAAACACTAAGTGAAAATTTAAGTCTATCAGACACCTTTACCCAATGCATAATATTAAAATCCAAAGAGTTTACTTTTCTTCTTTTTGTATGTTTTATGTTTTAAAAATAATTTTGAATTTGGAGATGTTGGAAAATAACAATTTTAGTTTTAATGATTAAATTTAAAATTTCTTTTAATACCTTTTAATATATCATTTACTCTAACATTATGTGTATTTTCTATAATTATGTTGTTTCCTTTTGTAGTGGGAAATGTGTTGACCCACAACACGTCTTCTTTCTTGTATATATTTTCATTATTGTGTTTTAGAAAAAAGAATAGAGAAAAATCTCTTTTACTTCTTCTCTTTCCTTTCTTTTTTATCTCTAACTATAACATTACAATACGATTCGAAAATCTCATAAAACTTACACCTTTGAAGATCTTGATGTCATATCCTTGAAGAGAAATCGGAAATTTTTTATGCATGAAGACGGATTTTCTTTTTCAAGTTAAGAGATCCATCCCACTTCGACAAAAGTTAAAATCTTTTTTGTTTTTCTCTTTGTGTTTAATTATTCGTTATTTTAATCATATTATTTTACATTTGATCATATTATTGTGTTGATAATTTGCCTAAAAATTCTAACACATATCACATTTTTTTAAACTGAAATTTATTGTAGTAGTTCTGTGAAGGCAAACTAGGCTACCATGTTGAAAGACATTGTCGTCTATGATTATTGGTTAGCAGTCTTTTGCATATGCCAGAGTCGTAAGTATAAACCATGCTCAGGGTGAAAAATTTTCGTATTATATTCACATCCTGCTATTTTTGCCAGTCAATTTATAATCCTAGAGCTGATCTCTGCATAATGAAGATGAGCACATGGACTGGAAAAAAAAAATCTGTATTTGGAAAAAGAGAAAAGTGGAATATCTGCATCAAGGCTGTGCTGGAGCTGTTCTACTGTCCGATTTCCATATCCTCCTGGAGGGTATATTTTTCTTGGAAGTGGATGTCTCCGTCATGATATCCAACTCTGCTGCATTAAGTGACAACTTATCTTTGATGAAAGAATCCAAATCAAAATCACTTGTGGGAAGGAAGGATTCTGCTTGGTTTTCTTCAATACAGGCCTCTCTAGAATCTTCTTGTGCTCCATTAACATCACCTTCGCTGGGTGCAGAAGATGGAATCTCTGATTCTTGACTGGACTCATTACTTGTTTCTTGTGTGTTTCGCATAGCATTCTGCACCTTTATATCAGTGTTCTGGTCAAATGTTAAGAGCCGTTTTATGCTGACAACAGCAGGATCAATGATGTCGAGAAAACCCATAACCCATGAAGCATCATCAACAACTTCTGTACGCTGTTTTGTTTTGAAATAAAAGTAATGGTTAGGACAATTGATATAAATGCCATGAGTTAACTTGAATTAAGATTTATGAAGAGATGGTAATGTTTAATCAGTTAGGAAGCCCTGCCACTAACTTGAATGAAGATATTTATAAATATAAATATAAATAGTACAATCGACATGCTGTGTTGGAAATTGTATTAATCAGTTAAACGGCACAAAATTAGCCTAGCTCTTTGGAAGATAGAGAACTGATCATCCATGGTTCCTTGTGAGAAAGCGCAACAGGTAAAGGTTTAATTTGTATGTGCCACTGTGCTTTCGGACATACCTTTTTAATCTTACTGAGATTAACCCAACAAAAGGGAAAAAAATGCTTTAGTTGGCTACTCAGAGAGGAGAAGAATGACAAGCTCCTATAGAACAAGGATACAATACAAAAGAAATCATAACCAAAAAACCATGATGCCTACCTTGAACATAAGGAGGTTATTAACCCTGACGAGTATTTAGTGTGTGATGGACAACAATCTCTCTCAGGGGTAAGTCATCATCAAGGCACAATGACATCTTTCTAGCCACTACGGTGGCATCTAATGAAGTTAGTCGACACCAAAAAAAAAAAAGGATACAAAAAAGAGAACAAGTCACTTTGGATGGTACCAGATAATATTTATTGGTGTGATGATACCTAAAGGAGCAAACTTGCTAAACAAAAGGATAAGAAGACAAATTAAATTTCAATTAGGTAATCAATTGACATGCATATTATTGGTTTGAGAGAGGATCGTGTGTGAAGAGAGATTCATGGAATACAAACATCGCTTTCAACTTTATTGTGTCTGGATGTTTTGAAAGAGGATTATGTGTGAAGACAGATTAATGTAATACAGACATCTTTCATATTGGCTAATGGCTAGATAATTGAGATCAATGGAATTGAGATGTTTCCCGAAATAGTTTCAACAGATTTCACATTCTTTTTTTAATCACAAACAAGACAAAACCATTGAGTAGAGTCAATTTCAAGCTCTATTCAATGAAAAAAAAAAGGTTACTGAATGCTTGGCAAAGATTTTTCCAATCACTGACCTGCTGGAAGTAAAGGTTTCGAATTTCCTCAGCACGAATTGCATTTCCTTGCTCCTCTTCAAAGGATGCCCATGTCATCCATGTTATGTAACTTTGTGAATTTATGTTCAACGATGACCGAAACAATCTCCTAGCCGCAGATAGATTACCAAGTCTCTGTTCTAAGACACCCCAAGCCTGGAGAAGAGAAAAGATTGAAAATGTTTTATATTTAAAGTATCAAGTCTTTTTGTTACGATTTAGTATACAACCGTTTCCTTGAAAAGGGAAGCAGCATATTGATCAACTTATTGCTATTTAGATTTAATTCAGCAAGATATGATCAGTGGTGTCTTCATGGGAAATACAGATGAAGCAGAAGCTTGATCGCATGTCATATTACTTCATGATTTGTCTTGAAACAGAAGCGTTCTGATTATTTATCACGATTATAATTTACTTTACCTGCAGGCAACGAGCTGCAGTTTCACTTGCAGAGTCAATTGACAGAGCCTTTTGGTAGAGTTCTTTAGCAGTGGAGATATTTCCTTCTTTCCACTCCACCCACCCCCAAGCCTACAAAAAACAATTGTCAGACAACATGATAATAGCCCATAAAATGTAGACTTCTCCCACCCTTTACTCACCCAGTTTCTATTTCTATTTGAATATGTTTTGGTCTATATATCTGAATTTGTTTGTGCGTTTCAATAGTCTAACACTGTGGTTAATAACACTGTATTTAGATTTTGATGAAACATTAAGATTATAAGTTATTTAGATGCTATAAACCAGGATTTGAGCTAATATGTAAAGAAAGCTTCTAGTACAACCCAATCTCTTGCCTTAAGATGTTCATGTGGGTGAAATTATAACAAACTGATAGCTAACATGTCAAAAGCCTATGGTCAAGACATAACAACATAAATCAAGTGTGTCAATGTTATAAACTGAGATTGCATTTGAATGCATGCAAAAGAAGAGGAATCTGACATCAAATCATCGAAGTCATTGTGTAAATGTCGAAATAAAGACCAATGTTAGGAGATAACTTTGAATAAGCATGACAAAAGCCTATACTTCGGGACATGAATGTACAAATTGTAGATGCCAACACTTTACTGTAGGGTGTGTATTTGTATAGATGTCAGCTGCCAAAATATTTAGGCCACTGTGATAGATATTGAGTGCTAGGTAACAATTTAAATGTCTTTCAAATAAATAAGTGGATTCCTTCCGGCCAATACAAAATTTCACGAAGGCAGAGTCATCATACCATCCATATTGGTTGGTGCCTTGGATCCAGTTTTGAGGCTCTTCTGAACAAAGCTCGAGCAAGATTAGCGGAGGAATGCTTGTACTCCAACAAAGCCAGAGATTGAAGAAGAACAGGATCCCTAGGGTTAAGTGTGTGGCCTATCTTAAGAAGCTTCCTTCCTTTGTCAACGTCACCCTGACTAGCCTCAAACATTGCCCATACATGCCAAGCGTATCTGTTCTTTGGACTAGCTTGTACTGCTTTCTGTAAATGAAAACATTACCACTTAGGAAAAGTAGATCAATATATAATCTACAGTTGACAATATCTTATGAACTTGATCGATGATGAGAGGAACAGAAATCCACTACTGCTTGATCCACACAAAACATGATGGTGAACACCTTGATACATTAGCAGTTTAGACGTGCAAAATGATAATTTAAGGCCAAGTTCTGACAAACCCTCCAAGTAACCAGGTGCAAAGGTGAAAGAGAACAGCTTACTTATTTTGAGATCAAGAATCTTGTAAAAATTAAGTGAAACCACCAAAAACGACAATAACAGCCAGAGGCTTTACTTTGATAACAAAATTTCTTGATTAATTTTCTCAAAAGATATCTATCCTTGAACATGTATTTTGTGGCCTTGCTTAATTTGGTATCGGTTTGAAGAAATAATAGGAAAGTAAATAACAATATGTTCTCTTAACTAACAATTTCAGGAGCTCTGTGATCATATTGTTTCACTGTATAAAAGAAAAGTTGATATTGACCCAGATTTTGTTATAAATTGCCATTAATTAAATCTATACGAAATCATGAGAAAATAGTTTCTGAAATAAAATAAATTGTTTATGGCCAATAAATCATGGTCATATAAACCAACAAGAGATGTATAAAAGGTTGGAGCATAAACCACCTCAAACAGCCTCCTGCCAAGCTGGTTGTTCTCTTGCTGCATCTCTAACTGGGCCCACGCCTACATGAAAAAAGAGGTATCAAATCAATGTGGCCGTTCTTGCCTACAGGTTTCCACTCCCTACAAAAGAAGACATGCTGCAAGACACATACGAGAAATAGAACGTACAAGCCAACTGGCACAGCTTTTGGGATTACAAGCTGTTGCCCTCTGGAACAGGTACCTAGCTTGCTCGACCCGGTTTGATTTAACTTCAAGTAGAGCAAGCGTTTGGTATATATATTCATTTCCCCCACAGTATTTAAGTCCTTTACCAAGAAGATTCCTAGCCTTGGTGATATTTCCTTGTTTAATCTCCAGAACTGCCCATCCATGCCAGGCAGCAACGTGTTTCTCATCAGCAACTGTAGCTGCATCAAATAAGTCTCTTGCTCTCCTTGTATTCCCAATTTTATTTTCCAAGACCGCCCAACACTGTTTTGAAAGAAAAGGACTGAAAATTTACAAATTAATCAAAATTTTTAGCAATCAAATATGGAACGTGGATGCAGTTCCTTGACTTTAACGAATTGTTAGTAACCTACTGAAGGCTTGGATATGGCAGCATAACACTATGACAGAGATTTTTATCTTAATCTAGTACAATAAAAAAAGATTGGTGTTGAGAACTACCTAGTGGATGGAAATTCAGGAAGTTGCCGATCCTAAGTAAACATGGCACTCATTCAGCAGAAGTGCAAAAGAGAAAAACCTAAGCTGTGGAGTTAGCCCAAATATGACCTTAAAATCATGTCATCAAATGCACGGCACTACATCATAGAATAAGGTTTCTTAATTATAAAGATCTTATTTTGTTAAATGTTGATAAGGCTATCTTTAATGTGTGATTAGAACAATTCTAGTGACAAATGACACTCTTTTAAAGGAAAAGGTCATCATTTGGATCATCTGAAATTTCAGTGCTAAGATGCAACTGTAATTATAATCTTTAGCTCTCAATTGCGAATATCAATCTGGAATTTTTAAGTAATTCATCAATATTCACAGCTCTAGTTCAATCTGTTTTCAATATAGATCCAGCAAATCCTGAACAATGCTGCTTGTCTAAAGCAGTTGGAATTAAAACAGATGATATCTTTAGCAAATGCATATAGCTTGTGAAACAAGTAGAAGATTACACGTATGAATATAGTTTAATTCTATAAGACAATCCATAAATTGACCTGCCAAATGTAAGGATTCTCTCCTTGTGTTGCTTGGCAGCCTCTTTCATAGACTAGCCTAGCTTCAGCAAATTTGGACTGCTTGCTGAGTATCTTTCCTAGAGCCACATATGCCCGCCCATCTTCTGGCCAAAAGAAAAGACACTGAAAATAAAAACTCCCATATCAGTTTGGAGAATGATACGAAGGAAATCTGCATCATGATGACATAAGGTTAAGACTTGAGAACAAGTAAAGATCTTATCCTTTTAGGTGTTGGCTCATTTTATCAAGATAATCTTTTCATGAAAATTAAATCAATCTGTTCAACAACCAGTTTGTCTTGTGTTGAAGACCTCTAGAAGTGAGACGTGCTATTGAGCTAAGATATGCTTTGCACAAGCAAGCTAATTTGGTAGCTTTACTTGCACAAAATTATCCTCATCACATTTTTTAAGTTAACAGACTTCATAATTCAACGATTCCACCAAACTAAATTCCCAAAAGTAAATACCATCAGCGAATGAGTACTAAATCCGTTGCAAGCATTTTAATCAAATTTACAAAAAAAAAAAAACATAATTAGTTGACATTGAGCTTTATTTTGCATGTAAAACAAGAGGAAGTTAACAAATTCAGATCCATTTGGCCAATAAATAGTTTGACTAGTTGTTTATTTGTATTCTTATTGGTACTAATCATATCCTACCAAAATCATGATGTGCCTAACTCTTCCATGATCCATTAATAGACACATCAGTCCCAAAACAGAACAAAGGAAACTTGGCAAAATCAGAAAACGTACCTTGCGGAGCACCTTCTCGGCATCCCTGAACATGAACTTCCTCCCCAACACCTTGGCCTTGTAGAGCCACAGCTCCAAATTCACCCCCAGAGGCTTCTCCTCGACCCCCACCTCCACCCTCTCCAGCGGCTCGAACATCGGCATTTTCTTCGCAAACCCACTCAACTCCTTGTCCAACCCTCCCCCCTCCTCCTCCAGCTCATTCCTCTCCTCCACCACCACCATCTCATCATCACCCACCTCCTCATCTCCACTCCCCAAGGCCTCACCTTTCACCGGCCTCCGCACCACAAGATACCCATCTGACTCCTCATCAGAGTCGGAGTCGAAAGACAGCGATTGTTGTTGTTGGGGTAGCTTCTGCTGGAGTGCGGGAGCAGAGGAGGCAGTGGAGGAGTGGCGAGGGAGCTTGAGGAGAGAATGAGAAGGGTGTGGATTGAATGAGAACTTGGGTATGGATTTGGTAGCGTTGGGGTTCGGACTTCGTGATGGGAACAGGGGAATTTGGGATTTGGGTGGTGAGAAAAGTTGCATCTTTTGCTTCTGCTTCTTCTGTTGCAGAGGAAGAACAGAGCAGAGCTCTCTGGTTCTTCTTCATCGACAGATACTAGCTGTCGGGACTAAGCACAATTGACGTAACTACCCTTTTACGTGATCCAAAGACGTTGGTGTCCTTATGAAGTTCCACAGATTGGATGGTTCAGATTGTCACATTGGATGGATCCGTGGTGATGCAACTGTTGGATTGTGGTGGGGGGGGGGGGGGGGGG
>JAMKQA010079673.1:0-10968 GCA_024699735.1 Posidonia australis
ATGCACAGAAAACCACACACAACCACACACAACCCTGAAACAACAGGTTATCCATTAATAAACCATTAAGCACAAAATCACCAATAATACATGGTTTATTAAATACAAATGGATAACCGGGCCCAGATGTTACAGGTGTAGACCCTTGAGTCTACTTCAAAACCCTCAAACCATTAATGATTTCATCAACCACACAATCCACATGATAATCACAAAGGGATGAGACTCTAAAATGGCTACTATAGCCCTCATCCCAAAATCTTGCGTATTCCTACAAATTTCAATCCTAACCGCATGATATCTAGGTTTCCATGCATTACAACTCATTCTCATCAATTACACTATTTTTCTATGATTTTACATGCATTTTTCATCATCTTCTTGCATTTAACTCATTTTCAAGATAATGCAGAATAGGGGAAAAGGAGGGTCACGTACTTGGCTCAGCCCTCCCTTGACCCTACTGCGCACCAGCTAGCCCCCTTGCTCCTTGGTGAAGCTTCTCTTGCCGGTGAACCCTGCGCACTGAGCTCGCCTCCTCTAGCTTGCACGCCTCCCCCTTTCTCTCTCTCTCTCTCTCTCTCGCGACTACAACCCCTCTAGCTTCCCCTCCTTCTCCCGTATGGCGCTGGCCACCCATCACGACGGAGGAGACGGGGCGGCATGGGCCAGTGTCACTTGGTGGCACGGGTGGGAAAGGGGAAGAGGAAGAAGATGAGATCGGGTGAGTGAGAGAAAGAAAAAGAGAGGAGAAAAGAAGAAAAGAAGAGGAGAAAGTAGAGGCACGTAAACCGAGACAATTGTGCATATCCAAGCCGGACTCCACATTGGTCCCAAATCACAAGCAAGTGCACAGAGAGCCAACCACAAGCCCACACATCCAAGAAACAATAAATTATCCATTAATAAACCATTTATACAATATTACAATTAATTACATGGTTTACAATTAAAAATGGATAATCAGACCTAGATGTCACATAACTATTGTTGTAGGCGAACTCAATCAACGATAGATGGTCCTCCCAACTCTCTTGCAAGTCCAGGGCACATGCTCTAAGCATATTCTCCAACGTTTGGATACTCCTCTTTGTCTGACCATCCAACTAAGGATGAAATGCTATGCTATTGTAGACACCCAACTTTGGTAGCCCCTCGTAGATGGACTTATTTGGCAAAATTTGCTCTAGTGATTATGAGGCACAACCCAAATCAGAGTCCATTTCACACCCTAAGTTGTCACTAAGCCTTACACCTACTCAAGCCTTAACCAATCCACCAAAACAAGCCCGTAATCCAAGAACTCAGCTCGGAACTGTGCTAGGCGCACCTTGGTGGTGCACCAAGGTGGCACACTGCCCTATTTCTAGATGCCAGATTGCTCATCTACCCAACTTGGCCATGTTTTACCACTAATTGTGAGCTACCCTTTATGCCCCCAACATGGATTTTATCCCCTTTCGATCCTACATAGAGTCCCTTGGTTTCCAAGCCTTCTGGAATTCCAAGGTTCTTCATATTCTAAGCATATTTAAGGAGCCAAAGCATAGAATTCTGGCTTCTTCTTCTTCCTTTTGGTTGGAACTTGGAGACCAGAGAATGAGCCTTTTCCTCCTCTCCTTCTGAAGCCAGCATCACCATCACTTGATCACCGAAGAATCGGCCCACCGGTAGTGCCTACCCACTTGTTGTGTAGCCCTTTTTTCGGCCATCTAGTAGCCCATTTTCAGCCAACCACAACCCAACACACCCGAGCATCACTAGCACCTATATAACGCTCCTTTGTTTGCCTTCGTCGTCGCCAAGTGCACTGGACCATCATGAACCACAACATTGAGAGGGCAACTATCAACGAAATAGGTAACCCTTCATGCCTATTCATTCATTCCTTATGTAATTGGTGTGTGTTTTATTCTTTAGTGGGTTGGCTCAGAGTGGCACATTCCTTGGTTTGCATCCATTGTTTGAGCATGTGTACTATTGCTTTATTTTCATTTAAAACATTGAGATATCATGTTTGCAACCCGCTGCCACCCATGCATTGATCCATATTATCACACTTCACTACATTCATTCATTAGTATAGCCTCCAGGCCTTCCTCCTTGCCCCATCCACCCACTGGAAGTGCCAAGGTGGCTCGCTAGAGCTCGTGGCTGTGGATTCTAGCCATGGGTTGCTGGAGAACCCATTCGTGGCTATGGAGGTGAGGAGAAGAACGAGGTGAGTCTAGACTTAGTTCTTTGCATGAGCACGATCCTTGGTATCTAGGCAAGCTCACTCAACACCCACAAGCATGTAGGAATGCATGCATTTAGCCCAGCATCAAGATCATGCTTGCTGTCAGAAATAGTGTACCCAGGGCGCACCATGGAGGTACACCAAATTGGCACACTGCACTGGCACACAAAATTGGCACACTACATTGGCACACTAGGCTGGCACCTACCTGGAGCACTATGTTGGCGCACTAGGCTGGCACACCATCCTGGTGCACCAGCATGGTTTTAGGGTGAAAATAGTGGTTTTCGCATCCTAATTTGCATGCTCTCCTGGTTGCATTTAGCTCTGGTTTTTTGGGTGTTTGTTCCTAGATATACCTTAACCATATCTACATAGTTTCATCATCATACACCCTAGATAGAACATATGTTGCACTTAGTAAAGTGGTGATGTTTACAACTTGAACTCTTATGAATCGGTCACCATTTTGTGCTATGTCGATGTGATTTCCTTGTGCCAGCGTATAGTTAAGAGTCCAAGTAGTGAAGCTGAGCTATAGGTCATGTCCACCACTAGTTTTGCATTGCATCAAAGTATTTTCATATCATTTAGCATGACATACACACATGCATTTGCATCGCATTCGCATTCATTTAGAGCTATGATGCTTGCTATTCGATGTTCTTTTGGCCGAATGTGATTACCACGCGTATGTCCCTCGTGGATCGTACCGACATCATTATGCTCTGGTCTAGAGCTAATACAACAGTACTGAGTGTCAGGTTGCATGGCATTACACCGATTCGCATCTGGCATAGCATTAAGCACGCATTTGGCATACAATCAATCATGCATTTTAAACATAGACAAGCATACATGCATAAGCCACACATGCGAGTGATAAGCCCAGAAAAACCAAATTTTTGGATGTGTGGGGTGCCTAATACCTGCCCCACACGTAACAGAAATCTTGCTTATCTCTCTGGCCCGCAATGTCCAAAGTGTTGCATCCCTTAGGCATAGAGCATTGCACTTGCATTTCATACGGCTTTCCTTGTCTCGTGTAAAAGTAGATTAGGTGGCGACTCCCTTTTTGCACCCTTCCAACCTTTCTCTAGGAGACTTCACCATGACTCTGCTAGTTCTCGTGCATACAAACTTTTGTGCCTTGCATGAATGACCATCGACATGGTTACAGCTATAGTTGAGCACTGTGCCAAACACCCCTTATAGAGTCTTCTAGAATTTTAAGGTGAACCTTGTGTCTTTGTCTGACACGATGGACCCTGGAACACAATGTAGTTGAACCACTTCGGACACGTACAACTCCACAAGTCTGTGCATCAGAAGTTTCACCCGAATGGCTAGGAAGTGAGCAGACTTGGTTAGCTGATCCATGACCACCCACATAGTGTTGTTCTTCCTTTGAGTCCATGGCAAACCAGTCACGAACTCCATGGAGAGGTGCTCCCACTTCCACACGATGATATCCAATGGCTACAAGGTCCTTGGAGGTCTTTGGTGCTCTGCCTTGACCAGTTGGTAGGTTGTACACCTCGCCACATGGTCAGTAACATCTCTCTTCGTGCCAGGCCACCAAAAGTTTCGCTTCAGGTCCTAGTACATCTTCATACTCCCTGAGTGAATAGTGTACTTAGACTGATGAGCTTCATCGAGCAATCTATGGTTAGCCTCCCCATGCTAGGGCGCATACAGACGCATATCATATCTCAGCTCTCCTTATGCCCTAATAGAGAAATGAAACTCTTCACTAGCCTCTAGATCCCCAGACACAGTTTGAATAAATGGATCCAGCTATTGACAGGCAACAATGAACTCTACCAGCTTAGGGTGAACAAGCAAGTTGGCCACCTAGGCACTGATCGTTCCTAGAGCTTGTTGCTTCAGCGTGCAACTCACCAGATCCTCCAGCATGGTTCACTCCATGACCATTAGGCTCGCCACCACGTGAGTACGCCGACTTAGAGCATTGATGACCACGTTGGCCTTCCAAGGGTGGTAGGACAGACTGAAATCATAGTCCTTTTGATACTTCATCCACCGATGTTGCCTCAGATTGAGGTCCTTTTGCGTGAAGATTTACTTTAAGCTCTAATAATCGATGAAGACCTCAAACTGCTCTCCATACAGATAGTGCCGCCAAAGCTTGAGAGCGAACACCATGGCAGCCATCTCTAAATCGTAGGTCGGGTAGTTCTTCTCATGATCCTTCAGTTAGCGTAAAGCATAAGTGATAACATAACCATGCTGCATCAGAGCACACCCTAACCCAACATCACTGGAATCACTATACATAGTGAAGCCACCACTTCTAGAGGTAGAGTGAACACAGGGGCAGAAACCAGATGCGACTTCACTTCTTGAAAGTTCGTCTCACAATTCTGGTCCCAATAGAACAAGACTCCCTTCCTAATCAACTCTGTCAGAGGTGCGGCTATGGAGGAGAAATCCTTGATAAAACTCTTATAGTAGCCTGCTAGACCCAAGAATTTCCGGATCTTAGCCATAGTCATGGGTCTCTCCCAATCGCTCATCACCTCCACTTTGGCAGGGTCCACTCTGAAGCCTTCTCCAGAAATCAATTGGCCAAGGAACATAACTTTACTCAGCTAGAACTCACACTTGGAGAATTTTACATACAACTGATGACACTTCAGAGTATCCAAAACCACCCTCAGGTGTAAGGTGGGAGCCTCCACATCAGGGAAGTAGACCAACACGTCATCAACAAAAACCGCAACAAACTTGTCCAGAAAAGGACTAAAAATCATATTCATCAGATCCATAAATGCAGCTAGTGCATTGGTCAAGCTGAAGGGCATGACTGTGAACTTGTAGTGGTCGTACAACGTCTAGAAAGCAGTCCTCTGAATGTTTGAGTTGTGTATCCTCAACTGGTGATACCTTGACCTCAAATTGATTTTTGAAAACATCGAAGTAGATTGCAATTGGTCAAACAAGTCATCAATGCTAGGTAGGGGATACATGTTCTTTACCGTGATCTGGTTCAACATCCAATAATCTATACACAGCCAAAGCGAACCATCCTTCTTACGGACGAACAAGGCAGGCGCTCCCAAGGGAAACACACTCGATTTGATAAACCCCTGGTCCAGCAACTCCTACAACTAGGTCTTGAGCTCTTGCAACTCTACTGGTGCCATGCGATAGGGAGGCTTCGACATAGCACTAGAATAGGGATCAGATCGATCGAGAACTCTACTTCCCTGTGAGGTGGCATACCAGGCAAATCGTCACGGAAAACATCGAGATATTCACACACCACAGAGATGTTGTGAACACCCAACTCAAGAGAAGTAGAGGAAACTATACTAGTTAGATACCCCACGCAACCCCTGGCCAAAAACTTGTAAGCCTTCATAGCCAAAATGACAAGCTTAGGCTCACCCTAACACTCACCTTGTACAAATAAGGATTTATCATCAGGAGACCCAAAATAAACTCTCCTTCGAGCATAGTCGATCAAAGCTGACTACTACGCCAACCAATCCATGTCGAGTATCACATCGTACTCCTGCATGTTCATCACAATTAGGCTAGCATCGAACTCTCTACCATTCAACGTCAAGTTGACAGACTGCAGATACTTCCATGCCAAACTGTGCTCCCCTAGTGGCGTTACCATGCTGAGATGAAAGGCCAGCCTAGCCAGTTTATCTCCCAACTCCACCACAAAAGACTAGAGACAAAGGAGAAAGTGCTCCCTTAGTTAAACAACACCATGGCCATCTGGCCAGCCACATTAAAAGAACCTAATGGCCAAGCACAACAACAAAGCAACATCCATTCATCAGACAGTTGTCCAGATTACAAGAGACAAGGTTAGGGTTGTGGTCTGCGTGTTAAGGTGTCTTGTGGCATGATGGGAAGGTATGATACTTCTGCTGTTGTTGTGAGCACTAAGGCTCGGGTGTCGTCAGGTGTGGAGGTATGACACTCCCTCCTGAGCACCATGTGTGGAGGACGCTGTGAGGAGGCATACCCTGTGGTGGCCAGTGTAGGTGGAACACGTGCCCCGTAGTTGGTAGTGTCATGAGAGACAGGACAGTCTTCCTAGAGAGGGGTTGGCTTTGTGAGGGTTCTCCAGGTAGGGAGAATCATGGGACGGTGATCGCTCCTGCATAGGGTGGCTTCACCATAGCAGTGCAGAATGCCGTGGTTACTCTTCAATGGACGGCTTGTAGCCAGAGTTTGGTTGCCTAGTGCTGGGCTTCCTGACTCACTGTGTGGTTTTGGCCATTGAGGGCCGTTCTTGCGGTTTTGGGCTAGTAGAGCCCTGTTTGTGGGTTTTGGCTAGTGTGGGCCTGGTTTGTGGGGTTTTGGAGAAAATGGTTTGCAAAAAGAATTTTTAAAAAAAATTATAGTTTTGTTTTCGTAGCTTTTCTTGGGGTGCATACTAGGTGACTTATGTCACTCTTGCGTTTTCCTCGTATTTTTGATTTGCAAGTGTAGGCATGCAGAGGTTTAGCATAGTGCATATTGTCCAGAGTCTCGTAGCCGCACACACAGGTTCATTGATGACAGTCTCGTAACCTTCATTTCCTAAGCTCCATTTAAAATTTCTTTGAATTTTGGTTTTGTGGTTGCATTGATTGACTTTGATCATGACACTACTCTATGGAATTTATTATTAATTGGTTATAGAGCTCAAGGACAAGACTACCACACGATCCATCAAGCGAAATAAGTTTTGAGTGTAAAAAAAATTGGGATATGGTTCTTGACAATTAGTTAGTGATGTAGTTCAATTGAACGCTTTGGTGGCTGATGGCACGTTATACAACTATGAACATAGGTTGTAAGACCTTGGGTTGAATCTAGGTGGCGTAAATATTTATAGATTTATGGTGAATAGTCCCACCATTAGGCTATCAAATCAAAAAAAGCAAAAAAAAAGTGACTTTTGGTCCACGATATCTAGGAAGAGAAAGTTAACTAGTTTAAGCTTCTTTGTAGAGTTGAAAGCTGGTGATTTAGTTGCGACAAGTTCGATCATAGAAAGAACTCCTTCCACTTTGAGGGTTTTTGTTTCTAATGCAAAACCACGGGACACATTTCTAGGATTTGTGCCTCCTCCACCTCCTCAAAGTTTGAAAACCCTATGCAATCCTTTTCTACTACCTATGTGCAGCTTGAGAAGAATCCCACATATCACACTACATGTTGCATGATGGTCAAAAACTCACTTTCCCAACCATTATGAATTGACATCATGATTGCACTTTTAGTAGCATTGAGATGATTGGATGTTGTGTGGTGGCTTCTATGATTTCCAAGAATACAACTCCATCTTATTTATACAATGCCCTCACCTTACACTGGCCTTCTACTAGCCAATGGGTGGTTAAACCCATCTTCGGATGGGGAGTATATTGTGCGGTTGTCCACCTTGCCTTTGCACAAGGAAGCTCTTATTGGTCAATGGACTACCCCGTCAGTTACTCTATTACCTTCTGTCCCTTGTCTATCTCGTTCGATACAGTGCAATCTATCTCGTTGGAGGGAAACTAGGTCACTATGAAATGCATTCCTCCTAATATGTGGAACATAGAATTCTTCTTTGAAGTCATCAATGAACTTGTAGTGTTAGTTGACATCATTGAAAGCATTGTAAAAGAAAGAGGTATGGAGATGAAGATTGAAGACTGAGATGATGGTCGACATTTATGTTCCACTTTGGAAGCATTTTCACAAGCTCAAGTAGATCTATGGGTTGTTCATCAAGTCTAAGGAGGGAGAAACACCTTCTAGTGGAAACTTCCCACTAATTTTTAGTGATTCCTACAAAGGAAAAGCAACCTCTAGGTAGCAGTTCCTCCAACAATTGAGGAAGATTCTTGGGAGGCAACCAACTTTGCTTTTAGATTTGGATATCAAATCGACTTGCAAACCATTGTACCAAAGACAGGTCACATCGGCAACACCCATTGGAACTCCTTGTGCTGCAATGATAGAAATGTTTGGAATTGCAAGACTAACCTACTGAACTTGATGTGGCTCTTGAGAGCCAAAAAAGGAATGTCACAACTGTAAATTAGCTTCATGCACGGTTGCAACCTACTAAGAGGAAATAGAGATTTAGAAGACCTTAGACCAGAGGAGCTTTGTTTGGAGATGCTCTAATGCTTAAGTTAGTTTAGTAAGCAAAGGATCTATTATGTGGAGATTGAGCAAGCATAGGGTTTGGTTTTCAAGTTGTATGGGCGCTACTGTGGTTAGGCTTGACTAGGTTTACTACTAAAGACAGTGGTTTGTACACTCTTTCTAACTGCATGATTTCTACACCATTTTTGCAACATAATCATATGGAACATGGTGCATGTCCTTGATCAGCTCAATGACTATCGGTGTATGGACAACCAACTTCGGAGTGGTTGACTATGGGGCTAGTATAATGCTAAATTGGGCTTGGAGTTGGGGTGGCTCGGTAGGCTCTGGGCATGGCTAATAGGTAGACCTAAGGAGGAGCTCCTTGTAGAATGATGGGTGATGCGACGACACATTCAAACTTGGTGGCCAGCTGAATCATGTGAATTGTTCATTCTAAACTTGCAAGAACTAGTTGGTAAAGCTGAATTAGAAAAGGTGCAGAGATGTCAAGAATCAAATCAAAGGGATCCACCATAGGTGTAGTAGATTTGGAAGAGATGGTGGAGATATAGTGGACTCCTGCGGTCCCAAAGGCTCTTGAGCTTGCATGCTCAAGTAAGGGTTGGTTGACTACACTATGGTGTGTGAGTGTTGGTGTTGCCTCCTAGGTGTTGATGACAATGACCTTCTTGTAAATCAGGTTCTGAATGGCATCCTACAGAATGAGGCAATTATTGGTCGAATGTCTCACAGTTCGATGATAATTACGATACAAGTTTGTATTATACCACTTCAAAAGGGGATTCAATGGTGGCCAAACTTCAAGAGCTTCAAAAGTGATAAAACTTTAGGGAAGACAACACTTAGTTAGGGGCTCGACTAATGAGGTGTAGTTGTGTTCTGGGCGACAAGGCCATCTTGGCCCATGTTGCTGTCCTTGCCGAGCTAGTGTGATAAGATAGATCAACTCAACGGTGGTTGTGATCTATGGAGTGGGTGGAATGCTAAGTGCTAGTGCATAAACTAAGTAAGGAGGGCTCGACTGACTTGTCACATTGGTGGGTGTTGCTTTGGGGTTGTTGAATGCTACTATTGACTTGGGAGTATCCCATATGTTAGGCTAGCAATTATTAGTGCGTTGTTGTTGCTGCTACTGCTATTGTTGTGCAAGGTGGTGGCTTGCCTTGTCCATGTAGTGAGTGTTGGAAAGTTCCCACTTTGTAATGAGCTTTCCACTAAGCATCGGTCCTGATTAGTGATGCAAAACTAGTGATGGGCTGAGCACTGAGTAGAGCCCCAATCATTGACTACGCACCCTTGATGATCATCTTAATAGACTCCTTGCTGGAGGGTTTATCTTTGACCTGTGAAGTCAAGGTGCACCAACAACTGACATACTTCCTAAATGCTTCATGGGGCTTCTAGCTAGTGGTGGCTAAATCTTGCTGTCATGGGGCTTCTACCTAGTGGTGGCTAAATCTTCCTGTTTGGGGATTGTAAAAGCAGGAAGATGAAGACACTTGGTTTTGCTCATGATTTGATGTAGAAGTTGAGGTCGTGGATTCCCAGCTAACTAAATCAATGGTTGGATGTTGTTCAGTAGCTCGCTCGTGCGACATAACTCCCTTTTCCCCATTAAAACAAATGGATCTGGATTAGACTGAGGTGGAGTAAGCAATAATCAAAAGAATGTAGAAAAACCTGACTAATGGACCAAGATACTAAACAGGGATTGTCCCTGCATGCATATGCAATGGATCTAACATGAAATATAACAATGAAATAGAAAGGAATATGAGAACAACACTCCCTTCACTCTTTTGGACGCCACACAGATGAGGATGAGGAAGCAGAGGCATGAACAAGAGTTGGAGGATGAAGATCAGATCAGAGGGCTCCTCGTTGGAATTTGGCAGGGCTTCGCCAAGGATCACTCTCTCTGAATAGACTCTTTCAGAAATTAGAAGGCCTTCCTTAACCTGGGGGGTCTAGTGGTCTATTTATAGAGTCCAGGATGTGAGGGATGTCACCAAAACGAATTCTGAAAGCTTCTAGAAGCAATCGATTCAAACGTGAGATGTTTTGACCTCATCACCTATGGTGCAGGTGACATATTTGAATATGTCGCTGTTGAGGCAGGCGACGACCCAAGATATCCTATCTCTTGTAGTGAGAAAATAGCCAAAAATATCTTATTAGGTCTAGTCGCTGCCCACACTAGCATTGAGTACTAAATATCTCGTTTAAAAATAATATCCAAAACCATCTCAATAAATATCTGGCAATTGTAAACAACTCGTCTTGACTTTTTCAAACTCTCTGGAATTCGCTAGAATTTTCTAGAAGGTTTTTTGAATTTAAAATTGAATTTTAAATCCAAATTCAAAGTTAAATCAAATTTAAGAGATAAAATCTCCAACAATTATGAGCATTAAATATATCCATAGAAAATTCATACCTTCGAGGACAGAAGTCAGCCCATGAGTGAGAGGCGTGCGTTGTAACTCTACCCTTACCATACCTTGGAGAGGAGTGGGAGTACGCGCCCAGCAAAATCATACCTTCGAGGGACTGACCCACCCTCTTGCAATAAAGGCCTCCTGAACAAATCGGGC